>ML421946.1:0-64565 GCA_005239525.1 Nicotiana knightiana | reverse complement strand
GCTACTTGATGGATTCTCAAGAGATTCGAACCAGACTTGGTTCAAAATCTCTCTTTTCTCGACGAATCCATCCGTATTCACTCCCGACGTCTATGAGTAATACTATTTTCATTTTTTACGGCTTCGAATCTCTGGTTCAAAACAGATTTGACTCACTTCTATCTATTTTTTCCATAAACCTAACTATTTCTGGCTAAATCAATTCGGATCTCTTTAGATCTGAAGTGTTTTGAGTTTGTTTGGTATTTTTCCTTTAAGATTCTTCTGATTTTACTATTATTGTCAACCGATTTCACTTTTTCCTAAAGCTAGGGTTTTGATTTCTAATTATTTTCTGCAAAAATGTTTTAAACGTTTAGGTATTTTTCAACTCTGGTTTTCTTCTTTGCTTTTTCAACTGATTTTACTTGAGTTTCATCTCTATGTTTTGATATGCTTAGGATTCTCAGTTACTCGACTGTTTGTTATAATATTTTGCCCATTTACCTTAGCCCTGTCAATTAAAATGATTAATTGATCTACTAGCCTAATTAGGATTTTGAAACTGTATTTTCCTTAATACTGATATTTCCTTATGTGTGATTAATAATTGGTACTACTTTCCTTAATTCTTTTTAATGGCTTGATTTATGTGCTTTGATTATTAGAACTGACCTATATTTGATTTCTAGACTTACTGCTTACCTTATTTAGCCCTCAATCTTGTCTGCTGATTTATTTCGTGAAAGACTCTCATTAATTTAAGTAGTACTTACTGTTAATTGATTCATGTTAACCCTAATTGATTGATTGATTGATTTTTGCATACCTTACCTTATTTGGTTTTACTCTACTGTATGCTATAAAAACCTTTCATTGTTCTGATTTCAAAGAGGCTTATACACACAGAGGCATTTCACAATTTCTTTACTGAACAATTCTTAATTTTCAAAATTCTCAAGGTTGTCTGTTCTCTCATAAGCTTGAGTTCTTTCGATCACTCTGATTTGCTGTACTGTTTAGCCGGCTGGAAGCAAAGGCTAAACTCTCTGGATCCAAACTTCCATTATATTCATGTTTACTTTCTTCCTAACCGGTATGCCTTAACTCATGTTATCTTGCTCTATTCTATATGTTTATGTGATTAGTTTGTTTTAAACCTCGACATGCTTCTGTTTGATACATGATTCCTGTCTATTCCTTTCTTAACTGTTGTGTCTTAGTTCTTGTTATCTTGTTTTGTTCCCTGTGCTTATATGATATGTTTATTTCAACCTTAGCATGCTTCTGTCTAATCTATGATTACTGCTTACTTCCTTCTAAACTAGTATGCTTTAGTTCCTGCTACCCTGTCATATTCTATGTGTTTGTGTGGTTAGTTATTTCAAACTTCAACATGTTTCTGCTTAATACATGCCTATATGATCCACTTAGGGATAATTGCTAAACTAAAGCCTAAATAATCAGTTGTAGGTTCCCTGTTCCAAACATGACTAGATATTGCAAGTATGTAATTAATGTATGGTCAATTATGTTTGTTAATTCAAGTGTCCTTGATCTTTTGTGATTGCTTTAAATACTGGTACAATATCTATGTTTGAATAAATACCAATCTGTTTGAACCATATGCTGAATATGGATTCTGTTTATTTCTTGGTACAACTTTGTTTGCAACCATGTAATCTGAATCTGTTTGCTTCTGGAAATTAAACTGTTTTCCAAACTGTCCCCCTTACCCCCTATGTACTTGTTTCCAAACTTTATACTCTTAGTTATCTAGGTTCCTATCACCCCCAGTGTGAGCACTACCTAGGGTCCTTCAGACTCCTCCGAACTCTGACACATTGAGACCGGTCTTCCAATCTTTTATGAACTATTTCTTTAAGTTTGGTCATGGTGTGAGAATTGACCGGGGTCCCTGAGGTCCTTGGGAACTTTGATGCACTAGGAACCTAATTCTTGTGCCATGGATGGACCACTTGTATACTTCAGACTTGCTTTGCTTGAAGGCCTGGTTTCCGGGTTAATATTGGGCCTATGAAGGCTCCCTATAGTATAACGAATTTTGTTGTGTAATTTATTTATTATTAGGCTGTAATAATGTGATAATATCTGTAATAAACATATCTGGGGTTATTAGTAAAAGCTGGGGGTGGAGGGGTTTATATATCTTTGTTAAAAAAACTCGGGTAGAAATCTTGCCTATAGGTCTATTGTGTTGGTTTTATGTGCATGTTACTGTTCATTTAGAGATCCTGTCTATAGGATATTTTTCTGACTGTTTGTGACTCTGAATCTTCATATTTTCGGCATATTAGAGATATTGCCTATAGGTCTTTGTTAATTCTGCATTAGAATCCATGTTCATAGGATCTACAAATATTTTCAATCTCAACGTGCATTAGTGATCATGTATATAGGATCATATTTGTATGAATTAATAAACTTTCCCGGACTTGTCTAAAATTCTGCCCATATGTGATTAATAGAACTCATGCCTATATGGATTAAAAATCAGTTTCAACTTAGATATCATGCCTATAGGAGATATAAAAATCAATTTTCTTCAATTTAGATACCATGTCTATAGGAAATAAACAAATCAGTCCGACACTTAGAAATCATGCCTATAGGAGTTAATTAATTCTGCAAATTAGAAAGCATGCATATAGGATCTAAAAAGATAAAACCTGTCTTTATGAGCAATTCGCTTAAAAACCATGTTATAGGTCTATAAGTAACAGTTGTAGATGCCATGCCTATATGATTCTGCTCTTGTTATCATTTAGGAAAACTTGTAGGGGTTACTAAGAATTCTGGGTCTAAAAAATGTGATCACTTGCTGCTTGAAATTTGCCCAGATTCAGAGCTTAATAAAATTAGTAGGCAAGCCAGTAGATCCCATTGCTCGTTTTAATAAATTGGTTTCTTACATTCTGTTTATGCCCATCTAGATATCATGCCTATAGGATCCTAACTTAATGAATTTGTTGATTGAGCTGCGTGCATTTGTTGTTACTTGTGGAGGTTAACATGAGCCCTT
Organism: Nicotiana knightiana; assembly: GCA_005239525.1. NCBI lineage: Eukaryota > Viridiplantae > Streptophyta > Magnoliopsida > Solanales > Solanaceae > Nicotiana > Nicotiana knightiana. The sequence continues at coordinate 61,543 of ML421946.1, read as the reverse complement.
ATTTGCTCCTTACATAATAGTCTTATCTGAATTTTGTTTGTCGCCTAGATTTTTCTCATTTTTAAGCAACATAGGTCAGTCTAGAACTACTTTAAATAGAGGTCCTAAACACCTATAGGACCATAGGTAAGGGACGGTTAGTGCACGCATAAGGCACGAGTTAGAAGCTACTAGAACGCTTAAGCAACAACTGAAAGATTGTAATTGGGTAGTAAAGAAAATGATGAACCGTGCGCTAATACTATGTGTACCACCCCAACTTGGGAAAGGTTACCAAGTATTGCATGGAAATGATCCTATAGGCTAAAAAACTAAGGACCCCTTTTAATTCATGTTTTGAAATAATAGTTGTCTAAATTGCTTTATTTTCCTTTAAGACTAATTCGTTTAATTAACTTCGGTTGGGACCCACAGTTGTAGACCTCGAGGGTGCCTAACACCTTCCCCTCAAGGTAATTTCGACCCCTTACCTGATCTCTAGTGATGCAAACTAGTTTCATGAGTTAACTGCTCTATGTGCCCTAACGCACCTTAATCCGTTAGGTGGCGACTCTTCAAATCCCATACCCCATCCCAAAAAGAAGGGAGTTGTCCCAGATATGTTGAAACCCGATTTCGCGAGAAAAAAAGGGGGGCGCGACAGCATGGCAACTATGGTACCCCTTAGGCTCTTACTATAACGAACTTGTTTTTTGTGATTAGTCTTTAAGCATGCTTTATTCTGTTAATACATAAGGCACCGTTTCTGTCACGACCCAAAATCCTAACTGCGGTCGTAATGGAGCCCAACAGCGATGTCAGGCAAGCCGACTCTTAATTTACTAAATGTTCCTTCTTATTTATTTAAACACTTTAAAATATACTCAGTTTTTAAAAGTTACAACATGATTTGACAAGGATAATTAGCCAGTTTTACTCAAAACAGTCATGATGAGGAATGAGCCTATATATATATATATATATATATATATATATATATATATACAGACCCGTAAACCTCAATAACAACCACGTGTGTGTCAGGAACTAGTGTCACAAGTCCTACGGGCATACTAACATAATATACAAAATATAATATACAATCCCACTGACTGAAAGGAATAGACGGGAAATAAGCAAAAGAAAACTCCAAGGTGCCGCTGAGGATCGTCATGAGAAGCAGCTCACCGTGAAGTCGGGTTCAACTGAGATCAGAATCGAGATCCGGTCTGATAACCAGATGCACCAGCCTTAGAACCTGTACAATTAAGTACAAAAGTGCAGCATGAGTACATAAACAAATATGTCCCCAGTGAGTATCCCGGCTAACCGAGGTAGTGATGAGAGGTAGACGGGATACTTACTAGGGTCAACATTTCTAAATAACATGATTTAATAGGAACTAGGCAGGCATAACAGTCGTAGAAATCACAAGGAGATAAATCATCAAGTATAGTTGTATTTACCTTTGCATGTCAAATTTCACTAGCACATAATATACTAAATTCCCTTATTAACATGAACCAGTTTGTACAATTACAACAAATTTCCAGTGAATCATACAGCACATAATAGGCCCGACACGTACGGCCGAAACGTCGCAAAAAATAAATAAATGTGCACTGCCGAGGGTCAAACGGCTCAAACCATAGATGCATCTATTACCCCGCTCACGAATCGCACATGCGACGCGGTTGACATAATAGTAGGGCTATTCCGCTTACGAATCATACATGTGACGTGGTGCCGCATACATACATAAAACGATCAAATTTTAGGGAATTTATCAGAGATTATTCTTTTAAGGCAAGAACCTAAGCAATATATCATGGACCACAACTTACTAATCTTCTCATGCCAAATCAAGGATAATAAGAACTTCAAGATACGCTTAGGAGTACATGTAAGGCACATATAGTCATGCACGTGAGTCCTAGAACTACCCAACATAACATAGTAGTAGTTGCGCACGAACTCTCGTCACTTCGTGCGTGCGTAGCCCCCCATCCCCCCCGCAAATAAAGACATGCAATTATTTATAATCATCTATGGGGACAATTCCCCCTTACAAGGTTAGAAAGGAGACTCACCTCGTGTCGAACCTACTCCTTGGACCAAGAACGCGCCTGAAACTCCGAACTCTACACCCGAGTACTCGAAACTAGCCAAATGTTATAAAAATTCATTAATTTATGCTCGAAATATGGAAATTCTCCTACTCATTTAGTAAATTTCCCATTCTTGAAGAAATTCTAAAATCCAACCCCAGGCCCACATGCTCGGATTCCAAAAATTCTCGAAGGAAACACTCACCCATAGCCTAAGGATCATTAATATACGATTTCTACCTGATTTCATAGCTAATTCTCAAATTAACGAAAGCCCTAGGTTACTACCCCATTCTAGAATTTCCTCTAATTTAGGTAGTTAATTAAGCTAGTATTCCATGCATGAAGCTAATATTAGAGTAGAATTTACTTACCTTCAATAACCAGGTCGTTTGCCCCTCTAAAATGGTGGAAATCGCCCCAAGGAAAAAGAAGAAGATAAGGGAAATGAGTTAATTCCCGTGTATAAAAACACACTATCTGAATTGCATTTTCGCACCCGCGGCTTGAGGACCGCACCTGCGGTCTCGCACCTACGAAAATGGACTAGGAAGCCTGGGCCCGCACCTGCGGAGTGGAGATCGCACCTGCGGCTCCGCTCCTGCGAAATTCTGTCCGCATCTGCGAGAATTGGCCTGACCATTGGGGGTCGCACCTGCGAGGCTGGGACCGTAGGAGCGGTCCCGCAACTGCGACTGCGCAACCGTACCTACAGTCACACCAGAACAGGTGCACCAGCAACTAATGCAGCTGGTTTTTGGCCTCGTGTGGTGTCCGGGAGGCACCTGTGCCCACCCGAGCCCCGTCCAAATATACCAACAAGTCCAAAATCATAATACGGACTCGCTCAAGACTTCGGAACACCCAAAGAAACGCTAAAACTCAAAATCACACCTCAAAACCCCTAGAACCAAACTTAGGAACTTTAAGTTTGACTTTGCTAACAACGCGCTGAAACTACCTATACTACTCGGAATGACACCAAAATTTGCAGGGAACTCATAAATGACATAGCATAACTAATCCCGGTCTCGAAATTCTATTCAGACCTCGATATCGCAAAAACACATCCCAAACCATAATAGGAGCTTAAGGAACTCTTATTTCAATATTGGGCGCCAAAACGCTCCCGGTTCATCAGAAACCCATTCTGAACATACGACCAGGTCCGGGATCATCATACGAAGCTACCGGAATCGTCGAAACTCGATTCTGAGGTTGTTTACTAAAAATGTTGACCAAAGTCAAACTTGGACTTAAAGGCCAACCTTAAGGAACCAAATGTTCCTATAGCACTCTAAACACATCCGAAACTCGGACCACCAGTCCTCGCAAGTCATAAATCATAATAAGCCGCTATGGGAAGTTTTATTTAGGGGAAAGGGGTCCGATAACGCCAAATGACCGGTCAGGTCGTTACATTCTCTACCTCTTAAACAAACGTTCATCCTCGAACGGGTCTAGAATCATACCTGGAGTGCTGAATAAGTGTGGGTATCTCCTCCGCATGTCCTCCTCGGACTCCCAAGTCGCCTCCTCGACTGATTGGCCCTTCCACTGGACCTTTATGGAAAAAACTCTCTTAGACCTCAACTGGCGGTCCTGACTATCAATAATAGCAATTGGCTCCTCCTCGTAGCCCAAACTCTCATCCAACTGAATAGTGCTGAAATCAACCACGTGAGACATGTCGGTGTGGTACTTCCGGAGCATGGATACATGAAAAACTGGATGAACTCCTGATAAACTGGGAGGTAAGTCTAGCTCATAAGCAACCTCCCCAACTCGCCTCAACACCTCGAAGGGACCTATAAACCTCGGGCTCAGCTTTCCCTTCTTCCCAAACCTCATAATACCCTTCATAGGTGAGACTTTCAACAGGACCCTATCTCCCTCCATAAATGATACATCACGCGCCCTCTCATCCGCGTAACTCTTCTATTTGGACTGTGTTGTGCGGAGTCTCTCCTAAATCAACTTCACTTTCTCCAAAGCCTCCCTCACCATGTCGGTGCCATATAACTTAGCTTCGCCAGGCTCAAACCACCCGATAGGAAAACGACATCGCCGACCATACAAAGCCTCAAATGGGGCCATCTCAATGCTGGACTGATAACTATTATTGTAAGCAAACTCGGCCAAAGGCGAGAACTGGTCCCACTGACCTCCGAAGTCAATCACACATGCCTTGAGCATGTCCTCCAATATCTGAACTGTACGCTCCGACTGACCATCAGTCTGAGGATGAAATGATGTGCTGAGATCTATATGGGTACCCATCTCACTATGTAATGCTCTCCATAAGTGCGATGTGAACTAAGGACTTCGGTCTAATATAATGGACATCGGCACACCATGCAACCAGACTATCTCCCGAATGTAGATCTGGGTCAACCCCTCAGAAGTATAAGTAGCAGCTACTGGTATGAAAAGCGCCGATTTGGTCAATCTATCCACAATGACCCAAATCGCGTCAACCTTCCGCAAAGTCCGAGGCAACCTAACCACGAAGTCCATAGTGATGCGCTCCCGTTTCCACTCAGGAATGGGCATCTGCTGAAGTAGGCCTCCTGGCCTCTGGTGATCATACTTCACCTTCTGGAAATTAAGACACCTAGACACATAATCCACAATATCCTCCTTCATTCGCCTCCACCAGAAATGCTGCTTCAAATCACGATACATCTTCGTAGCACCAGGATGAACAGAATACCGAGAACTATGTGCCTCCTCTAGAATCCTCTCCCTCAGGCTATCAACCTTAGGAACACATAAGCGGATCTGAAGACTCAGCACACCATCTTCGCCAATAATAATCTCCTTAGCGCTGCCCAGAACCACTGTCTCTCGTAGCTCAGCCAAACACGGATCATCATACTGTCGAGCCTGAATCTCCCCCAATAACAAAGACTGAGCAACCACATGTACAAGAACTCGACGAGGCTCTGAAAGGTCTAATCTCACCAGGCGATTAGCCAAGGACTGAATGTCCAAGGCTAGAGGTCTCTCCTCTGCTGCAATATAAGCCAAGTTACCCATACTCTCCGCCTTCCTGCTCAAAGCATCTGCTACCACATTTGCCTTGCTCGGGTGATAAAGACTGGTGATATCATAATCCTTCAACAACTCAAGCCACCTGCGCTGCCTCAAATTAAGGTCATTCTTCTTGAACAAGTTCTACAAGCTATGGTGGTCTGTATAAACCTCACAGGACACTCCATACAAGTAGTGCCTCCAAATCTTAAGAGCATGAACAATCACCGCCAACTCCAAATCGTGCACAGGGTAATTCTTCTCATGAACCTTCAGATGGCGTGAAGCATAAGCAATAACTCTCCCCTCCTACATCAACACACATCCCAAACCAATGCGTGAGGTGTCGCAATACATTGTATACATCCCAGAACCAGAAGGCAATACTAGAACTGGTGCTGAGGTCAATGCTGTCTTGAGCTTCTGAAAGCTCTCCTCACACTCATCAGACCATCGAAATGGGGCATTCTTCTGAGTCAATCTAGTCAATGGAGCTGCAATATAAGAGAACCCTTCCACAAATCGGCGATAATAGCCTGCTAGGCCCAAGAAGCTCCTGATCTCTGTAGCAGAAGTAGGACGCGACCAACTCTGAACCGCCTCAACATTCTGAGGATCAACCTTGATAACCTCTCCGGATACCACATTCCCCAAGAATGCCACGGAATCCAACCAGAACTCACACTTGGAGAACTTCGCATATAGCTTTTGTTCTCGCAAAGTCTGGAGCACAACTCTCAAATGCTACTCGTGCTCCCCCAGACTACGTGAGTAAATCAAAATGTCATCAATGAAGACAATGACAAATGAATCAATATACGGCCTGAACACCCTATTCATCAAGTCCATGAATGTCGCTGGAGCATTAGTCAAACCAAAAGACATCACCAGGAACTCATAATGGCCATACCTCGTACGAAAAGCAGTCTTCGAAACATCTGAAGCCCGAATCCTCAACTGATGATACCCCGATCTCAAATCAATCTTAGAAAACACACGAGCACCCTGCAACTGGTCAAACAAATCATCGATGCGCGGCAACAGACACTTGTTCTTAATGGTAACTTTGTTCAACTGGCGGTAATCAATACACATCCGCATAGACCCATCCTTTTTCTTTACAAATAGAACTGGAGCACCCCATGGCGATACACTCAGCCTGATGAATCCCTTAGCTAACAACTCCGCATGCTGCTCCTTCAACTCTTTCGGAGCCATACCGTACGGAGGAATAGATGTAGGCCGGGTGCCTGAAGCTAAGTCAATGCAGAAATCAATATCACGATCCGGAGGCATGCCCGAACGATTCGAAGGAAATACATCAGCAAACTCTCGAACCACTGGCACTGAATCAATCGTCGGAGACTCGGCGGTGATGTCCCGCGCATAAGAAAAATAGGCCAGACAACCCTTCTCGACCATATGTCGAGCCTTCAAGAATAAAATAACCTGGATGGCTGTACTAACTGAGGAACCTCTCCACTCCAGCCTAGGTGACTTGGGCATGGCTGGAGTAACGGTCTTGGCATGGCAATCTAGCACGGCATGATAAGGAGATAGCCAATCTATGCCTAAAATAATCTCGAAATCAACCATGTCAAGCAATAAGAGATCTGCTAGAGTCTCGAATCCACGAAACGAAATCACACAGGACCGACAAATCCGGTCCACAACCACAGAATCGCCCACGGGAGTGGACACATAAATAAGAGAACCCAAGGACTCACGAGGGACATCCAGAAATGAGTAAATAAGACTGAAACATAGGAATAAGTGGATCCTGGATCAAATAACATGGATGCCTCTCTACCACATACGGTAATAATACCTGTGATCACGGCGTCTGAGGCCACTGCATCTAATCTGGTCGGGATAGCATAAAATCTAGCTAGAGCACCGGAAGACTGAGCCCCGCCAGAATGAACAGGAGTTGGTTGACCTCCGCTGGCATGAATAGGGGCTGGCAGAGCTCCCCCTACCTGGCCTTCACCTCTGGGACGACCTCTACCAGTCTGCCATCCATCCCTGGCACGAATCAAACATGTGATGCGGTGCCGCATACATACATAAAACGGTCAATTTTAGGGAATTTATCAGAGATTATTCTTTTAAGGCAAGAACCTAAGCAATATATCATAGACCACAACTTACTAATCTTCTCATGCCAAATCAAGGATAATAAGCAATTTAAGATACGTTTAGGAGCACATGTAAGGCACATATAGGCATGCTCGTGAGTTCTAGAATTACCCAACATAACATAGCAGTAGTTGCGCACAGACTCACGTCACTTCGTGCGTGCGTACTCCTAATAAGGACATGAAATTATTTATAATCATCTACGGGGACAATTCCCCCTTACAAGGTTAGAAAGGAGACTCACCTCGTGTCGAACCTACTCTCCGGACCAAGAACGTGCCCGAAACTCCGAACTCTACACCCGAGGACTCGAAACTAGCCAAATATTATACAAATTCATTAATTTATGCTCGAAATATGGAAATTCTCCTACTCATTTAGTAAATTTCCCATTCTTGAAGAAATTCTAAAATCCAACCCCAGTCCCACATGCTCGGATTCCAAAAATTCTCGAAGGAAACACTCACCTATAGCCTAAGGATCATTAATATACGATTTCTACCTGATTTCATAGCTAATTCACGGGTAAATTCTCAAATTATCAAAAGCCCTAGGTTACTACCCCATTCTAGAATTTCCACTAATTTAGGTAGTTAATTAAGATAGTATTCCAAGCATGAAGCTAATATTAGAGTAGAATTTACTTAACTTCAATAACCAGGTCGTTTTCCCCTCTAAAATGGTGGAAATCGCCCCAAGGAAGAAGAAGAAGATAAGGGAAATGAGTTAATTCCCGTGTATAAAAATACACTGTCTGAACTGCGTTTCCGCACCTGTGGCTCGAGGACCGCACCTGCGAGCAAAGGCTCGCACCTGTGGAAATGGACTAGGAAGCCTGGGCCTACACCTGCAGCTCCGCTCCTACGGAACTTTGTCCGCACCTGCAAGAATTGGCCTGACTAGTGCAGGTCGCACCTGTGAGGCTGGGATCGGAGGAGCGGTCCCGCACCTGCGACTGGGCAACCGCACCTGGTCACACCAGAACAGGTGCACCAGCAGCTAATGCAGCCGGTTTTTGGCCTCGTGTGGTGTTCGGGAGGCACCTGGGCCCACCCCAGCCCCCGTCCAAATATACCAACAAGTCCCAAATCATAATATAGACTCGCTCGAGCCTTTGGAACACCCAAAACAACGCTAAAACTCAAAATCACACCTCAAAACCCCTAGAACCAAACTTAGGAACTTTAAGTTTTCTAGACTTTGCTAACAACGCGCCGAAATGACCTATACTACTCAGAATGACACCAAATTTTGCAGGCAAGTCATAAATGACATAAAGGAACTATTCCCTATCTCAGAATTCCATTTGGACCTCGATATCACAAAAACACATCCCAAACCATAATAGGAGATTAAGGAACTCTTATTTCAATATTAGGCGTCGAAGCGCTCCCGAGTCATCAGAAATCCATTTTGAACATACGCCCAGGTCCGGAAGCATCATACGAAGCTACCGAAATCGTCGAAACTTGATTCCGAGGTCGTTTACTAAAAATATTGACCGAAGTCAAACTTGGTCTTAAAAGCCAACCTTAAGGAACCAAATGTTCCTATAGCACTCTAAACACCTCCGAAACCCGGACCACCAGTCCCTGCAAGTCATAAATCATAATAAGCTACTATGGGAAGTTTTATTTAGGGGAACGGGGTCCGATAATGTAAAATGACCGGTCGGGTCGTTACAGTTTCTCTTTCCCATTTTATGTGAATTTATTGCCTATTTTCAAACATTTATGATTTTCTGTTTACTATGGAAACTGACTTGTCTATTTGTTTTCTTTCTTAAAATGCCTTTTCAATTATTAAATTCGTATTTATTATTTTCTAACATGAAAATACGTGAACATGCTATTTTCCGTTGCATAAATCATGCTCAACATCATATTCCACTCGTGTGTAATCAATACCATGGAAACGTTTGATGAGTGTTTGTGCTCTTCCTATATATCACCCCTTTGAATTCGGAAAGGCTTATTTGCGATAAAACTAGTCGATCAGCGATGCAGTCGACGGTTCCGTGCCTTTCCCCCTCAAGTTGTCCGCTTTAGGGTACCAGTCTAGACCTCTATAGAAACCTTACATTGATTTATTGTACATGCATCATTGTCAAACCTAGTCAGGGTTATTATGTTATCCACACAATAACCCTTTAAGAAAAGCCTTGTATAAAATTCCACCGGAGTTTCCATAATCCCAACGGACGCAACTACGATTTGTGCATTAATTTGGAGAAATAAGTGCCAATATGCTAATCATTGATGTATAAGTAGTCGAATCTGGAGGGGGGAAGGGTCTAACCTTATTTGTTTTGCAGAAAATGAGGCACGAAGTCCTTAGGTTCGGCATGGTCCGTAACATACCACCATTGTTGCTAGATTGGTGGAAAGATCTTTCATCAAGTGACAAAAAGCATGTGAAAAAGGTCTTGGGAAATTTGCCTTCTTTATTGGACATCCAACCGAATAATATGTTGATTGAAGCTGCCACAATGTTCTGGGACGGAGAAAGATCCGTGTTTCACTTTGGAAACATAGAAATGACCTCTCTCTTGGAAGAAATAGGGGGATTTGCTGGACTGTCTTGGGACAGTCCCGGTTTATTGGTGCCAGAAAATCGTACTGCTATGGGGTTTCTAAAAATGATGTGTCTGAAAAAGAACGACGATTTGGAGTGCCTGAAGAAATCCTACATACCCTTTGACTATATCTTTGAACGATATGGTCATAGAAAATCCTATTGTATCTACCATGATGAATTCTCTATCACTTCCTTGGGTTGTATTCACCGCAGGATTTTTATGTTCATCATCTGCTTCCTAGGTATAATAGTGTTTCCGATGCAAGGGGACAAAATTCATACCAGACTGGACATGGTAACAAAAAGGGAAGCAAATAAAGAACATCTAGCAAGGGCATACCTGTTGCTGAACATGGGCGACCTGGGAAACCTGATTGATGGAGCCAAGAGAACCAGGCTTAGGGAAGGTCCTTCTTGGACCAAGTAGATTAGGTTTATTTTCTTTTCAAATGTAATAAGGCCAAGTGTCATTAGTGACTTATCTTATTTAGTGTCGTTTAGATTCATTTATTTTACATTAATGAAATGAGGCAATTATTGGCACTGAAGTTCTCTAAATCAACTTGTCGCTAGTCCTACCTCGGGCACAACGAGGCTCCCAAATTAGGACGCGAATTTACATTCCCGCACTATGTGTTTAAATATGGCAAATACTCTTTTGGAACCCTTACTGACTTGGTTACTTTTTATTTTTCTTTCCTTTTTGATTATTCCCATTCCCCAAGGTTGGTTCACACATACTAGCATCATCAGCATATCTAGAGGCCCTCCACCTCCTCCTCCTCCTCCTCCAAGTGCATCAAAAGGAAAAGGGAAAGCTAAGATGGATAATATAAGTGGCGACAACACCGTACATGCAGAGAATGTGGAAACTTCTGATGGTCGGAGTACTCCGGCACCAAATGGTTTGGTTTTGCAACTTGAAAAGAAAATACTTGAACTACAAGGTGAGCTTGAGCAGTTCCGTAACTTGGCAAACCTCTCCCTGACACTAAATGTCCCAGATATCAACCATCCAAATACCCAAAACCCGGCACCTCCTCAGAATACACCCAACCAACGCCCGCAGAATCCTCCCGTACCCCACCAATATATAACCCCTCCTCAAAATCCTTTACCCATACCTACACCTCCTCAACATCAACATCTCCCTACTCAATACCCGCAAACCACTTACCACACTCCTCATAATACCCCCAGGGCCTATACCCGAGCCCCAAAATTCAACCAATGATCACCACTATACCCAAACTCCTGGCCTTCACCAAAACAACCCCATATATGTGGAAACCTTACCCCTCTCTACTCAACCAATCACATATACACCAGAATCTGTCGAGAAGGACCTGCTTATTAAAAACATGGCATAGGAGCTCAAGAAATTCACAAGCCGAGTTCAGGGTGTTGAAGGAGGCAAAGGAATCGAAGGTTTGAATTATGAGGATTTGTGCATTCAGCCAGATGTGGAACTTCCGGAGGTTAAAAACCTCCTAAGTTTGAAATGTTTGATGGAACGGATGACCCAAAGGTACATTTGAGAACCTACTGTGACAAGCTCGTAGGGGTTGGAAAGGACAAAAGGATTCGCATGAAGCTATTCATGAGAATCCTCACTGGAGACGCCCTATCTTCGTACATAAGTCAAAATCCCAAGAAATGGTCTAATTGGGTAAGCATGGCTCGGATTTCATGGATTGATTCAGATTCAACACGGAAAATGCACCGTCTTCTATATCTAGAATCTCAATAAGAAGCCCACTGAGACTTTTCGCGAGTATGCTACTCGATGGAGGTCAGAAGCAGCGAAGGTCAGGTCGGCATTAGATGAAGAGCATATGAACAAGTTCTTTGTCAGGGCTCAGGATCCACAATATTATGAAAGGTTAATGGTAATCGAGAATCACAAGTTCTCCGATATCATCAAGCTCGAAGAAAGGATCGAGGAAGGTATAAAAAGTGGAATGGTGACAAATTTTGAGGCACTGTAGGCCATGAACAAAGCACTACAATCAGGTGGCATATCAAATAAGAAAGAAGTGGGAACAGTAATGGTTTCCCAAGGCCCAAACACTCCATTTGTATACCAAACACCTCTACCCACATACCAACCATCACCTCCCAGATATTCCCAACCTGCTACCGCCCACCATACCTATAATTCCCAACCATCCTATTATCAATCACCTCCAAATCGTCCAAACTACCAAAAACCCAGGCCTAATTTTGACCGCAAGCCACCCAGAAAATACACCGCCATTGCTGAACCCATCGACCAGTTGTACGAGAGATTGAAAGTTTTTGGTTATGTCACCCATATTCCCGCTGTGTCAATGGAGAATTCATCACAATGGGTCAATCCAAACAAGACCTGTGCGTACTATTTCGGTATAAAGGGACACACTATTAACAAGTGCCGCACCTTTAAAGACAAGATCCAAACACTGATTGATAATAAGGTCATACAGGCAAAGGAAACTGCACCTAATGTCTGCAACAATCCCCTCCCAGATCATAGGGGTGAAGGCGTCAATGTGATAGAAACTGATGAAGAATGAGATCCTGAGGGATCAATTGGGCTTATTCGAGAAGGTGATGATCCTAAGAAACCTGCAGTCACGCTCAATCCCATTGTGGTGCAGGTGCACCCACCAGTTGAATTCTAGGTAGCCGTATCGGTTCCATTTGAAGTAGAAGTAACCCCACCTGCAGCAACACCCGCTCCATTTAAGGTGGAGGTGGACAAACCTTTCACTGTAACGGTGGCATCCACACCACCCTTCAGTTCCAATGATGTACCGTGGGATTACGTGGCCGAGGCTAGAAGAAAAAGAAGGTCGAAGATGGAAGAGTCCGGTGTTGCACAAGGAATGACTAGAACAGAAGGGTTTATACATCTGAACATTTGGGAGAAGCCAGTAAGAAAGCTTCCAGCAAACCGCCCGTTATTGAGATTGGTCTAGATGACCTCTGGAGGAAGGTACAAGCAAGGGAGTATTTTGTTATGGATCATCTGAATAAGACTCCCGCCCAAATATCCATCTTATCATTGCTGCAAAATTCCGAAGCACATAGGAATGCTCTGATGAAGGTACTGAATGAAGCATATGTGCCCAACAACATAACTAGCGGAGAAATGGCCAATATGGTGGGGAAGGTGCTAGAAAGCCACAAGATCACCTTCCATGAGGACGAGTTGCAACCTGAAGGGTTAAGTCACAACATGGCACTGCACATCACAGTGCAATGTGAAGATAAGTTTATCGCCATAGTTTTGATAGATGGAGGATCCAGCCTCAATATTTGCCCATTGAAAGCGCTGAAGAGGTTGGGCAAAGGCCTACGTGAGATACGAGCAGGGACTATGAACGTGAAAGCATTCGATGGGTCACAAAGAGCCACGATTGAGAAACCAACATATGTTTGCAAATAGGTCTTACCTGGTTCGATGTTGAATTCCAGGTACTAGACATATCCGCCTCCTACAATTTGTTGCTCGGACAGACTTGGATACATGCCACTGGAGCTGTCGCATCTATTCCATGGAGATGGGAGCAACCCAATTTACACCAGTCAGACTGTTCCGGTGGTAGAAAACAGAAGGAAGTTAGGTGGAGAAACCTACCATCGCATCGAGCGTGTTAATGCGATTGAGAAGGATAAATGGTGGAGTAGAAAAATAGAGAGCATACTGGCATGGGCAGGGTATGAACCTGGTAAGGGGCTTGGTAAAAAGCTTCAAGGTATCTCCAAACCAGTACAGCTGAAGCGCCATGGCACAACCTTCGGGCTCAGATATTAGTATACCTGGCAGGAATATCGGAATTGGTCGCCACCATGGCGTGGTCCATACTATCCTCTTGAGCAACCCGTGTTGCACCTGAATCAGACCTTCCATCAGGCCGATACAATATGGGGGTCAGAGGAAGAAGAAGCCTTGGCATCATTGAGGAATTAATTCTTAAAAGATGATGATATGGATTGTTGTGTAATAGTTGAGGAGGAGGAGGAAGACGGCCTCACTATTCAGACAGTGGAGAAGGGAGTATCTGTCAAGAATTGGACCACCAAACCATCAAGGTACCAACGAATCTCGGGGTAGCAAGTTGATAGCATTGTTTACTTTTGAAAATGATTTCCTCTTTGGCATTTTATTTTAAATAATATTTTTAATGTTCTGTTTCGAAAAATTTTTTATTTGAAATCATTTTGTTTGACATTCTAAATGGCTTGATGTTTTATTATTACTACTTTTCTTTCATATCTTTATCCCTACAGCATTATTATTTCTTATCTTGATGAACCAACGACTGTGACATGTAATGAGACAATGCAATAGAAGGACAGTGACTCGGAAGAATAGAAGAAGATGATGTAATACCTGAGGAAATTGTCAGAGAAATGGAGAACTTTGAGAACAAGCCCAAGTCCAACCTGGACGAAACCGAGATAGTCAAATTGGGAGATTCTGAAACCGTCAAGGAAACTCGCATAAACATCTATTTGTCGTCAGATAAAGAAGAATACACTCGGTTCTTGAAAGAGTATGAGGATATCTTTGCATGGTCATACGATGATATGACAGGGTTGGGCACATCCTTAATGGCTCACAAGTTACCTACAAATCCAATGTGTCCACCAGTGAAGCAGAAAATCAGGAAATTCAAGCCAGACATGAGCCTGAAAATCAAGGAAGAAGTTACCAAGAAGATCAAGGCCAAGGTCCTCAGGGTAGTTGAATACCTAACTTGACTGGCCAACATTATACTGGTTCCAAAGAAAGATGAGAAAGTCAGAGTCTGTGTTGATTATCGGGATCTAAATAGAGCAAGTCCCAAGGATGATTTCTCGTTACCAAATATACACATGCTGATCGACAATTGCGCCAAGCATGAACTCCAGTCCTTTGTAGATTTCTTCGCAGGTTACCATCATATCTGGATGGATGAATAAGACGCCGAGAAAATAGCCTTCATTACACCATGGGGAGTGTACTGCTACAAAATGATGTCATTCGATTTAAAGAATGCTGGAGCCACCTAGATGAGGGCCATGACAACCATTTTCCATGACATGATACATAAATAGATAGAGGTATATGTGGATATATGTGGATGATGTCATCATTAAATCCAAAAAGGTCGTAGATCACATGGAAGACTTGAGGAAATTCTTTGACCGGTTACGGAAGTATAACCTGAAACTAAATCTCGCAAAGTGTGCATTCGAGGTTCCTGTCGGAAAGTTTTTGGGATTCATCGTCAGTCGCCAGGGAATAGAGTTGGACCCATCAAAGGTCAAAGCCATCCAAGAATTACCACCACCAAAAAGCACGAAAGATGTGATGAGTTTCCTGGGATGCCTCAACTACATCATCCTTTTCATAAAACAATCCACAATAATATGCGAGCCGATTTTCAAAATGTTGAAGAAGGACACTGCAACTAGTTGGACCGAGGGTTCTCAAAAGGCTTTTGACAAGATCAAGAAATACTTGTCCGCACCACAAGTTTTAGTCCCACCGGAGCCGGGTAGACCACTGCTACTCTACCTTGCAGTATTAGATAGAGCTTTCGGTTGTGTTCTAGGGCAGCATGATGAGACGGGGAGAAAGGAACGGGCCATCTACTACTTGAGTAAGAAGTTCACTCCTTATAAAGCACGGTACTCTCTGGTAGAACGCACTTGCTGCGCTCTAACCTGGATAGCTCAGAAGCTACAACACTACTTCTGTGTTTATACTACATATCTCATTGCAAGAATGGATCATATGAAATACATCTTTCAAAATCCCATGCCTACTGGGAAGCTGGCCAAGTGGAAAATCTTGCTGAGTGAGTTCGATATCGTCTATGTAACTCATAAGGCAATCAAAGGACAAGCATTAGCAGACCACTTTGCTGAAAATCTTGTGGGAGGAGAATACGAACCCCAGAAAACGTATTTTCCTGATGAAGAGGCATCATTCGTAGGAGAAGACATTGCTGAAGCCTACGATGGTTGGAGAATGTTTTTCGACGGAGCTGGAATTTCAAGGGAGTTGGCATTGGAGCCGTCTTGGTATCAGAAACTGGTCAGCATTATCCGGTGTCTGCAAAACTCAGATTCCCATGCACTAAAAACATGGCGGAATATGAAGCTTGCATATTAGGGCTTAACCTGGTTGTTGATATGAACATTCAGAAACCGCTGGTGATCAGGGATTCAGATCTGCTTGTGCACCAGGTACAAGGAGAGTGGGCTACCAAGAATTCCAAGATACTGCCATATCTGCATCATGTACATGAAATGAATAAGAGGTTCACAAAGATAGAATTCCGGCATGTCTCCAGAATTCAGAACGAATTCGTAGACGCATTGGCCACCTTGTCATCAATGATACAATATCCAGCAAGAATTTCATCGATCCCATTTCGGTGAAGATCCATAATCAGTCGGCATACTTTGCTCATGTTATAGAAGAAACAGAAGGAAATCCCTGGTTCCACGACATCAAAGAATATTTGACAAAAGGAGAATACCCAGAGCATGCAAACCATACTCAGAAACGCACCCTTCGGAGATTGTCCAATCACTTCTTCCAAAGCGAAGGAACCCTTTACAGGAGAACTCCCGATCAAGGACTGTTAAGGTTGTTATATGCAAAAGAGGCTTCTAAATTGCTCAAGGAGATACATGCAGGAACATGCGGCCCACATATGAATTGTTTTGTCTTGGACAAGAAGATACTTAGGGCTGGATGCTTTTGGATGACCATGGAAACAGACTGCATACGGTACGTTCAGAAGTGTTACCAATGCCAGATACATGCAGACATAATACGGGTGCCACCAAACGAGCTTAATGTAACAAGCTCACATTGGCCTTTTGCTGCATGGGGAATGGATGTCATCGGCCCAATCGAGCCCACCGCTTCAAACAGGCACCGGTTCATTTTAGTGGCCATCGACTACTTCACTAAATGGGTTGAAGATGCATCTTACAAATTTTTGACTAAGAAGGTCGTTGCAGATTTTGTTCGCGACCGAATTGTTTGTCAATTTGGGGTACCAGAGTCCATCACCACTGACAATGCTGCCAATCTCAACAATGATCTAATGAAATCCATGTGTGGAACTTTCAAAATCAAGCACAAGAATTCCACAGCATACAGGCCTCAAATGAATGGAGTCGTGGAAGCTGCCAACAAAAACATCAAGAAAATACTAAGAAAAATTGTAGAAAATCACAAAAAAATGGCACGAGAAACTACCATTCGCCTTACTTGGATACCGTACCACAGTCCGCACATCAACCGGGGCAACTCCCTATCTGCTGGTTTATGGTACAGAAGTTGTCATTCCCGCCGAGGTAGAAATTCCTTCCTTGAGGATCATACAAGAAGCCGAACTCAGCAACGCAGAGTGGATAAGGAACCGCTATGAGCGACTAGACCTTATAGACGGAAAGAGGATGAATGCAGTATGTCACGGTTAGCTTTATCAGAATAAAATGTCCAGGTCTTTCAATAAAAGGGTAAAGCTAAGACAGTTCACACTAGGGCAGCTGGTGCTGAAAAAGATCTTTCCACATCAAGATGAAGCCAAAGAAAAATTCTCTCCTAACTGGCAAGGTCCTTACATAGTTCATAGAGTACTGACAGGAGGAGCGCTCATACTCGCAGAGATGGACGGGGAATTTGGCCAAAGCCTATCAACTCAGACGCAGTCAAAAGATACTATGTATAAACCATTTTATGCTTCTGCATATGATGTAAATTGAACTACGCTTGTCCTGATTCCCGTTTAAGAGGGGATACGTAGGCAACCCTGTGGGTTCGATCACGATTCAATTAAATTTCCATTTTCCCCCACAATCAGAAACTGGGACAGAATTTTGAGGAGGACCCCCAAAATTTCGAAGCAAGTTCAGCCAACCGCAATGTATGGAGCAGTCAGAAAGGTCATCTAGTTAACTGGGGCAGAATTTTGAGGAGGACCCTCAAAATTCTATGGCAGAAGAAGTCGTAATGTCTCTGATTGTGTCACAGTTACTGGTTCATCTAACTAATTTCTAAACTATATACTACTATGTCTTTTGAAAAATTACGCACGCATGTTTTTGAAAAAGAAACTTTGCTCTAGAAAATGCTACCCTAATAGTTGGGACAGGATCTTCAGACAGAACGGAGCAAGTCAAGCAGACGAAGGCACGAACCAACCTTCCCCCGCAAAACTCACAAATTTTTCTTGGGATGCAGGACTATATCATCATGACAAATATTGTTGCAACAACACAATCACTATGCACAAAACACATTGTCAGCTAAGAATACTTTGCTCTTACCCTTCTCCTTGCATGGGACTAAGCATTGTCCCGAACCTTGCATGAGGCTAAGCCATGCCTCCCACTTGCATAAGGCTAAGCATTGCCTTCCCCTTTCATGGGACTAAGCATTGTCCTGAACCTTGCATGAGGCTAAGCCGTGCCTCTTCACATGCATAAGGCTAAGCACTGCCTTCTCTTTGCATAACACTAAGCACTGTCTCAATCTTACATGAGGCTATGCCCTGCCTCTCCCATTTGCATGAGACTAAGCCTTGTCTCAATCCTGCGTGAGGCTAAGCCCTACCTTGCATTATCATAAGGCTAAGCATTGCCTTCTCCTTGCATTGGACTAAGCAATGTCTCGAATCTTGCATGAAGCTAAGCCATGCCTCTCTACTTGCATAAGGCTAAGCACTACCTTCTCTTTGCATGGGACTAAGCATTGTCCCGAATCCCTCATGAACCTAAGCCCTCCCTCCTATTTGCATAAGGCTAAGAACTGCCTTCTCTTTGCATGGGACTAATCACTATCCTGAATCTCACACGAGACTGCACTGTCTCTCTTGCATTATTCTCTTCTCTCGGGGTAAGCTCTGCCCTCAACTTCATACAAGACTAAGCCCTGTCTTGTCGCTTCTAGCATCATATCTCTGCACCTCATGGGCTTAAATATAGCCAACTTATCCGAAGGCGTCATAGTCTGAAGGAACCATCCTCATAGCCGGAAGACATCATGCCATGGAATGAGGAACTCTCAAATTTGCACATCATTATTCAAAGGCGTCATGGTTCAGAGGCACCATTTTCATGGCCCGAGAACATCATTTCATGGCCTGCGACCCTTACCACACAGCTCATGGTCCGGGACTTCATGGTCTAAGGATGTCATCCTCAACCGTCCAAAGACAATTATCATGGTCTGAAGGGAATTTGCATCATGTCTAATTTACACAAAGTTATATGCCTATACTTGCAGTACATCTTCTGATTTGCAGGTGACCCAGTGAGTAACTGTTATCCCAACAGGAGCAATCCCGCTCCAGTTCCCTCAAATTATTTCAAAACGTGACCACTCACCACAACCATTTCATCCTATTCGAGACCTTGTATCCATTCCTATTCGAGACTTTGTATCCATCCATGTGATAACGTCATCGGTATATTTCGCCGGTGGATCCAAAACTACACACTGCCTAATTCCTGTAAAACCAGGGATATGTAGGCAGCTCAGAAATCATAGTGCGGCCTATATCTCTCAAATCGCTCTATTCGGTCAAAATTGGCTACCATATCTTTACCCGACAACTCTTTCATCATTCCGGGTAAAGAGGGGCAGTTGTTGATACCCAATTTTTCCCTATATTATTTTCAACATGTATATATATTTTGAAAATAATTCATGAGCATCAATTAGTATTTTTTCCATAATTCTCTGTAATTTTAAAGGATTTTTAATTAATTTATTCCATCATTTTATTATCTAAATAATTATTAATTGCATCACAAATAATTTTATAATAATTTTGTTGCTTAATATTTATCATTTATATTTTTATTAATCTTTAACCATTTTATGCATAATTATATTTACATCTCTAGGTTATAATTGCAATAACTTTGCAATAATAACCCATTTGTGCAAAATTACTTTATTTTTAAACGAAAATGATCTTACATATTTTTATAATATTAAGTAATTATTTTAAATTATTTTCATGCACAAATAACATTTTTCATCACTTATTAACTATTTTATAAATTATTTTTATTAAATTAAATAGGTATTTAACATATAGCCTCTTTTATTAATTTTTCGGACCTTAGCCCAATAATTATCCCACTCCAATAACCCATTACCCATTACCCATTACCCATTACCTATTACCCATAACCCAAACCCAATACCCAATTCGTATAACCCGCCCCAACCTAAGAACCAATCGTGGACGTTGATTTTAGAAGATCAACGGTCCAGAAACCCCTTTCCTTTTTTAATAACACCGCTAATCCTAACCCTACCCCATTTTCACAAAACTGCCGCCTCTGAGTCCCTTTTCTTCCCTCTTTTCTCTCTCACCCACTCCTAACACTAGCCCGCCGTCACCAAAACCCCCTCGATTCATGGGTTTTTTCTTCAATCTCCGGCTTTATCTGGCCTCATATCTCTATTGTGTTGTGATTCTCAAGCTACTTGATGGATTCTCAAGAGATTCGAACCAGACTTGGTTCAAAATCTCTCTTTTCTTGACTAATCCATTTGTATTCACTCTGATGTCTGTGGGTAATACTATTTTCATGTTTTACAGCTTCGAATCTCTGGTTCAAACCATATTTGACTCACTTCTGTTTATTTTTTCCATAAACCTAACTATTTCTGGCTAAATCAGTTCGGATCTCTTTAGATCTGAAGTGTTTTGAGTTTGTTTGGTATATTTCCTTTAAGATTCTTCTGTTTTTACTATTATTGTCAACCAATTTCAATTTTCCCTAAAGTTAGGGTTTTGATTTCTAATAGGGTTTCTACAAAAATGTTTTAAACATTTATGTATTTTTCAACTCTGGTTTTCTTCTTTGCTTTTTCAATTGATTTTACTTGAGTTTCATCTCTATGTTTTGATATGCTTAGGGTTCTCAATTACTCGACTGTTTGTTAAAATATTTTGTATGTTTACCTTATCCCTGTCAATTAAAATGATTAATTGATCTACTGGCCTAATTAGGATTTTGAAACTGTGTTTTCCTTAATACTGATATTTCCTTATTAGATTCTTTCCTTATGTGTGATTAATAATTGGTACTACTTTTCTTAATTCATTTTAATGGCTTGATTTATGTGCTTTGATTATGCCTATATTTGATTTCTAGACTTACTGCTTACCTTATTTAGCCCTCAATCATGTCTGCTGATTTATTTCGTGCAAGACTCTCCTTAATTTTAGTACTTACTGTTAATTGATTCATGTTAACCCTAATTGATTGATTGATTGATTTTTGCATACCTTACCTTATTTGGTTTCACTCTATTGCATGCTATAAAAACCTTTCATTGTTCTGATTTCAAAGAGGCTCACACACTTACACTTACACGAACACCTACCTACACACACAGAGGCACTTCACAATTTCTTTACTGAACAATTCTTACAATTCAAAATTCTCAAAGTTGTTTGTTCTTTCATAAGCTTGAGTTCTTTCTATCACTCTGATTTTCTGTACTGTTTAGCCAGCTGGAAGCCAAGGCTAAACTCTCTGGATTCAAACTGCCATTATATTCATGTTTACTTTCTTCCTAACTGGTACGCCTTAACTCATGTTATCTTGTTCTATTCTATATGTTTATGTGATTAGTATGTTTCAAACCTTAACATGCTTCTGTTTGATACATGATTCTTGTCTATTCCTTTCTCAAATGCTATGTCTTAGTTCTTGTTATCTTGTTCTGTTCCCTGTGCTTATATGATTAGTTTATTTCAACCTTAGCATGCTTTTGTCTAATCTATGATTACTGCTTACTTCCTTCTAAACTAGTATGCTTTAGTTCCTGCTACCCTGTCATATTCTATGTGTTTGTGTGGTTAGTTATTTCAAACTTCAACATGTTTCTGCTTAATACATGCCTATATGATCCACTTAGGGATAATTGCTAAACTAAAGCCTAAATAATCAGTTGTAGGTTCCCTGTTCCAAACATGACTAGATATTGCAAGCATGTAATTAATGTATGGTCAATTATGTTTGTTAATTCAAGTGTCCTTGATCTTTTGTGATTGCTTTAAATACTGGTACAATATCTATGTTTGAATAAATACCAATCTGTTTGAACCATATGCTGAATATGGATTCTTTTTATTTCTTGGTACAACTTTGTTTGCAACCATGTAATCTGAATCTGTTTGCTTCTGGAAATTAAACTGTTTTCCAAATTGTCCCCCTTACCCCCTATGTACTTGTTTCCAAACTTTCTACTCTTAGTTATCTAGGTTCCTATCACCCCCAGTGTGAGCACTGCCTAGGGTCCTTCAGACTCCTCCGAACTCTGACATATTGAGGTTGGTCTTCCAATCTTTTATGAACTGCTTCTTTAAGTTTGGTCATAGTGTGAGCATTGATCGGGGTCCCTGAGGCCCTTGGGAACTTTGATGCACTAGGAACCTAATTCTTGTGCCATGGATGGACCACCTGTATACTTCATACTTGCTTTGCTTGAAGACCTGTTTTTCAGGTTAATATTGGGCCTATGAAGGCTCACTACGGTATAATGAATTTTG
Organism: Nicotiana knightiana; assembly: GCA_005239525.1. Classification (NCBI taxonomy): domain Eukaryota; kingdom Viridiplantae; phylum Streptophyta; class Magnoliopsida; order Solanales; family Solanaceae; genus Nicotiana; species Nicotiana knightiana. Next base: position 39,135 of record ML421946.1, on the reverse strand, counting down.
TTGTGTAATTTATTCATTATTGGGCTGTAATAATACAATAATCTCTGTAATAAACAGATCTGGGGTTATTAGCAAAAGCTGGAGGTGGGTTATATATCTTTGTTAAAAAACTTGGGTAGAAATCCTGCCTATATGTCTATTGTGTTGGTTTTATGTGCATGTTATTGTTCATTTAGAGATCCTGCCTATAGGATGTTTTTCTGACTGTTTGTGACTCTGAATCTTCATATTTTCGGCATATTAGAGACACTACCTATAGGTCTTTGTTAATTCTGCATTAGAATCCATGTTCATAGAATCTACACATATTTCCAATCTCAACGTGAATTAGTGATCATGTATATAGGATCATATTTGTATGAATTAATAAACTTTCCTGGACTTGTCTAAAATTCTGCCCATATGTGATTAATAGAATTCATGCCTATAGAGATTAAAAATCAGTTTCAACTTAGATATCATGCTTATAGGAGATATAAAAATCAATTTTCTTCAATTTAGATACCATGTCTATAGGAAATAAACAAATCAGTCCAACACTTAGAAATCATGCCTATAGGAGTTAATTAATTCTGCAAATTAGAAAGCAGGCCTATAGGATCTAAAAAGATAAAACTTGTCTTTATGAGCAATTCGCTTAGAAACCATGTTATAGGTCTATAAGTAACAGTTGTAGATGCCATGCCTATAGGATTCTGCTCTGGTTATCACTTAGGCAAACTTGTAGGGGTTATTAAGAATTCTGGGTCTAAAAACTGTGATCCCTTGCTGCTTGAAATTTTCCCAGATTCAGATCTTAATAAAATCAGTAGGCAAGCCAGTAGGTCCCAATGCTCATTTTAATAAAGTGGTTTTTTACATTTTGTTTATGCCCATCTAGATATCCTGCCTATAGGATCCTAACTTAATGAAATTTGTTGATTGAACTGCGTGCATTTGTTGTTACTTGTGGAGGTTAACATGAGCCCTTATTTGCTCCTTACATGATAGTCCTATCTGAATTTTGTTTGTCGCCTAGATTTTTCTTATTTTTAAGCAACATAGGTCAGTCTAGAACTACCTTAAATAGAGGTCCTAAATACCTACAGGACCATAGGTAAGGGACGGGTAGTGCACGCATATGGCACGAGTTAGAAGCTACTAGAACGCTTAAGCAACAACTAAAAGATAGTAATTGGGTAGTAAAGGAAATGATGACCCGTGCGCTAATACTATGTGTAGCACCCTAACTTGAGAAGGTTACCAAGTATTGCATGGGAATGACCCTATAGTCTAAAATCTTAGGACCCCTTTTAATTCATGATTTGAAATAATAGTTGTCTAAATTACTTTATTTTCCTTTAAGACTAATTCGCTTAATTAACTTCGGTCGGGACCCACAGTTGTGGACCTCGAGGGGTACCTAACACTTTCCCCTCAAGGCAATTTCGAGCCCTTACCCGATCCCTGGTGATGCAAACTAGTTTCATGAGTTAACTGCTCTAGGTGTCCTAACGCACCTTAATCAATTAGGTGGTGACTCTTCAAATCCCATACCCCATCACAAAAGGAAGGGAGTTATCCTAGAAATGTCGAAACCCGGTTTCGCAAGAAAAAAGGGAGGGCGCGAAATCAAGGCCCGCACGGACAACTCACATGCCACCATATCACATTTGAATTCGCACGGACAACTCACGTGCTAAGGTACAATACCTCACAAACAACCCCTCGGTCTCACTCAGTCATGAACCTCTCTAGTCTCACAACCCTCAATTAAGAAAGGGAAAACAAACCAAATCAAAGTATTACGGTGTATCAGCAGGGAAATAACGGAGACTGAGGTAAGCATGTACAAGAATCACTATGACTGAGTATAACTACCATGATCAGGTACATAGAATAAGCATGATCTCTAACATGAAAGGCAGTCAAGTTTCAGTAGACAGGAATGCATATAGACACAGATAAAGGCTATTAGACTTCATAGTCTCACGGGACGGACCAAGTCTCAATCACTCACGGCGTACACCCACACGCCCATCACTTAGCATGGGTGTCACCTCCAAACAGTAACATTATACCAAACTCCAGGTTTTATACCCTCAATACCAAATTTACAACTGTTACTTACCTCAACCACGAAGAAATCCTACTCCGGAATGTCTGTTCCCCTCGAACAGGCCTCCAAAAGTCCCGAATATAGTCACAATCAATACAATATGATCAATATGGGCTAAAGGAATCAATTCCACAAGGAAATTACCAATTTATAGTCAAAACCCCAAAATTGGCTCAACCCGGGCCCCGGGCCCACGTCTCTAAATCCGACAAAAATTACAAAACTCGAAAGCCCATTCTCTCACGAATCTATTCATACCAATTTCACCAAAATCCGACCTCAATTTCCCCTCCAAAACCTTAAAATTCACTCTCCAATTCCCAAGCCCAAACTCCCAATTTTCACTTCAAAACCCCACTAATTAGGTGAGAAATCAACGGGAAATACCATAGCTAAGGATAATTAGGCTCAAGGAACTTATCTCAGTGATAACCCTCGAATCCCCTTTAAAAATCTCTTCAAAACCTCCAAAGTCCGTGTTCAAAATTGTGAAAATGAGAAGAATTCCCGAAGTTCTCTATTTATACTTTCTGCCCAGCAAAACCGCACCCGCGGTACAAATTCCGCATCTGCATGATCGCATCTGTGAACCAAGCTCCGATTCTGCGGAAAATCACTTAAAGCTCTACGACCGCTTCTGCGACCAAAGACCGCATATGCAATCATCGCGGGTGCGGAAACCACCTCGCACTTGCGGGCTCCCTCAGTCGCTCCTACGGGCTCGCACCTGCGGCTCCCACTCCGCAGGTGCTGAAAACACCAGTAGCAGCAGCTTCAACTGCATTTTCCAAACTCCAAACACTCCGATAGCCACCCGGAATCACCTCAACCAAACATGCCAACAAGTCATGTAACCCCATACAAACTTAGTTGAACCTTCAAATCACCCAAAACAACATCAGCCTAAGAACTTCTAAACTTCCAAATTCTACAAACGACGCCAAAACCTATCAAACCACGTATGATTGACCTCAAATTCTATACACACGTCAAATATGACACCACAAACCTACTCCAAATTTCGGAATTCCATTCCGACCCCGATATTAAAATTTTCACTGGCGACCAAAATTGCCAAATTTCCCACTTTCGCCAATTCAAGCCTAATTCACCGGCCGAGTCGTTACATCCTCCCCTTCTTAAACAAACGTTCGTCCTCGAACGGGTCTAGAAACATACTTGGAGTCTCAAATAGGTGCAGATATCTGCTCCGCATCTCTCGTTCGGTCTCCTAAATGGCCTCTTTCATAGGCTAACCTCTCTACTGCACCTTCACTAAAGCTATATCTTTTTACCTCAACTTCCGAACCTGCCGATCCAAAATGGCACCGGCTCCACGTCATAAGTCATATCAACATCCAGCTAAACCGTGCTGAAGTCCAAAACATGGGAAGGATCGCCAATATACTTCTGAAGTACAAAATCATGGAATACTGGATGCACACTCGTCAAGCTGGGTAGCAAGGTAAGCTTATAAGCTACCTCCCCTATCCTCTGAAGCACCTCAAAAAGCCCAATGAACCGGGGGCTCAACTTTCCCCTCTCCCCAAACCTCATAAAACCCTTCATGGGTGATACCTTCAGCAAAACCTTCTCCCCGACCATGAAAGACACATCACGAAACTTCTTGTTCGCATAGCTCTTCTGCCTAGACTGCACCGACTCAAAATCCTAGCCTCACCCGGCTCAAACCAACCCATTGGAGATCTACGCCGCCTCTCATATAAAGCCTCATATGGAACCGTCTGAATACTCTACTAATAGATGTTGTTGTATGCAAACTCCGCGAGCGGCAGAAACTGGTCCCATGAACCCCCAAAGTCAATGACACAATCGCTTAACATGTCCTCCAATATCTGGATAGTACGCTCGGATTGTCCGTCCGTCTGAGTGTGAAAGGTTGTGCTCAACTCAACCTGAGTACCCAACTCTCGCTGCACGGCCCTCCAAAACTTTGATGTAAACTGAGTGCCCCTATCTGAGATGATGGAAACTGGGACACCATGCAAGTGAACAATCTCTCGGATGTAAATCTCAGCCAACCACTCTAAAGAGTAAGTAGTACTAACTGGAATGAAGTGCGCGGACTTGGTCAGCCGATCCACAATAACCCAAATAGCATCGAACTTCCTCAAAGTCCGTGGAAGCCCAACTACGAAATCCATGGTGATCCGCTCCCACTTCCACCCTAGGATCTCTAACCTCTGAAGCAAGCCACCCAGTCTCTGATGTCTATACCTAACCTATTGACAATTGAGACACCGAGCCGAAACCCAACTATATCCTTCTTCATCCGCCTCCATCAGTAGTGTTGTCTCAAATCCTGGTACATCTGTGCGGCACCCTGATGGATGGAATACCGCGAGTTGTGGGCCTCCTCAAGAATCAACTCCCGAAGCCCGTCCATATTTGGCACACATATCCAGCCCTGCATCCTCAACACGCCATCATCATCAATAGTCACATCTTTAGCATCACCTTGTTGAATCATGTCCTAAAGAACGAGCAGGTGGGGGTCATCATACTGACGCTCCCTGGTACGATCATAAAGGTTTAGACCTGGAGACCACACAAGCCAACACCTGACTCAGCTCCGAAATATATAATCTGACAAGCTGTCTAGCTAAGGCCTGAACATCCAATGCCAAGGGTCTCTCTACTGCTGGAATATATGCTAAACTCCCCAAACTCTCTGCCCGGTGACTCAAGGTAACGGTCACCACATTGGCCTTCCTCGGATGGTACAAAATAGTGATGTCATAGTCCTTTAGAAGCTACAACCATCTCCGTTGACACAAATTAAGATCCTTCTACTTGAACAGATGATGCAAAATCTGGTGATCAATATAGATCTTGCAATGAACCCCGTACAAATAGTGTCGCCAAATCTTTAAGGCGTGAACAATAGCTGCTAACTCAAGATCATGGACAGGATTGTTCTTCTCATGAGTCTTCAACTCGCGTGAGACATAGGCAATCACCCTAACCTCTTGCATCAGGACACGTCCAATACCTATCCTCGAGGCATCACAATACACGGTGTAAGAACCTGAAGCTGACGGTAGAACTAAAACTGGAGTCGTAGTCAAAGCAGTCTTGAGCTTCTGAGAGCTCTCCTCGCACTCATCCGACCACCTGAATGGAGCACCTTTTTGGGTAAACTTGGTCAAGGGCGATGCGATAGATGAAAATCCCTCCACAAAGCGATGGTAATAGCCCGCCAAACAAAGAAATCTCTTAATCTACGTGGCTGAGGACGGTCTAGGCCACTTTGTACTGCTTCTATATTCTTTGAATCCACCTGAATTTCCTCACTGGACACCACGTTCCCCAAGAACGCCACTGAACCGAGCCAAAACTCACACTTGGAGAACTTTGCATAAAGCTTCTCCTCCCTCAATCTCTGTAATACAATCCTCAAATGTTGAGCATGCTCCTCCTGGATACGAGAGTACACCAGGATGTCATCACTGAATAAATAACGAATGAGTCCAGATAGGGCTGAAATACATTATTCATCAAATGCATGAATAGTGCTGGGGCATTGGTCTGCCCAAAAGACATTACTAAGAACTCATAATGGCCAAATCGGGTCCTGAAAGTTGTCTTCAGAATATCCGAATCTGAATCTTCAGCTGGTGATACCCGGACCTCAAATCAATCTCGGAAAACACCCTCGCCCCTGAAGTTGGTCAAATAGATCATCAATATGAGGAAAAGGATATTGTTCTTGACTGTGACCTTGTTTAACTGCCTGTAATCAATGCACATCCTCATGGAACCATCCTTTTTCTTCCTCAAAAATAGAACCGGTGCACCCCAAAGTGACACACTAGCCCGAATAAACCCCTTTATCAAGGATTTTCTGAAGTTGTTCTTTCAACTATTTCGACTCTTCCGGTGCTATACGATACGGTGGAATAAAAATGGGCTGAGTGTCCGGCACCAAATCAATACCGAAGACAATATCCCTGTCAGGCGGCATGCCCGACAGGTCTACAGGAAACACATCCAAAAAATCACGTACCACCTGAACAGAATCAATGGCAGGAGTCTCTGCACCAACATCCCTCACAAAAGCCAAATAGGATAGACAACCTTCTCAACCATCCGCTGAGCCTTCAAATATGAAATCACTCTACTAGGTACATAGTCTATAGAACTACTCCACTCAACTCTCGGCAACCCCGGCATTGCTAACATCACGATCTTAGCATGACAATCTAGAACAGCATGACATGGAGACAACCAATCCATGCCTAATATCACATTAAAATCAACTATACTGAGCAGCAAAAGGTCTACTCAGATCTTCAGACCCCCAATAGTCACCACACATGACCGATATACGCGGTCCACAATAATAGTATCTCCCACAGGCGTAGACACATAAACAGATGGGACTAAAGACTCACGGGGCATATCCAGAAAATGAGTGAAATACGAGGAAACATATGAATAAGTAGAACCGGGGTCAAACAATACTGAGGCATCTCGGTGGAAAACTGAGACAATACATGTAATCATAGCATCTGAAGCAATGGCATCTGCTATGGCAGGGAGGGCATAGAACCGGGCTTGGCCACCCCCTGATCTACCTCCCCCTCTCGGGCGACCCCTAGTTTATTGGGATCCACCATTAGTTGGCTGAGCGGGTGGTGGAGGAACTGGTACTGGTGCCATCGGCCGAGTACTCCGTTGTGGAGTCCGACCCAATAGCCTAGGGCAATCTCTCATAATGTCACCAAAATCACTGCACTCGAAACAACCCCTCCTCAAACGGAACTGATGCTCCTGATGCCCAGAAGAAATACCCGGGGATACCTGGCAGACGAGGCATGATGAAAACTCTGCGCTGGTAGTGCATTGCATGATGACTATCCCTGATGATGACTGTGGGGACCATGGCTAGATGATGCACTACGGTGAAATAGGCGAGTTGTCTGAGCTTGTCTGAAATGACGACCTTGACTATGCTGGAACTGACCCCCAGAAGGAGCACCGTTGAATCCACCCTGACCACGAAGTCTCTTGGCCTCCCTCTCAACCCTCTCCTGACGGTGAACCATCTCAATCTGTCGAGAAATGTCTACAACCTCATCAAAGGTAGCAGTGGACACCCTCTCTCTGGTCATAAGCAACTGTAGCTGAAAAGTGAGACCATTTATAAACCTCATAATCATCTCCCTGTCTGTGGGAACTAACCAGATAGCATGACGGGCCAACTCCGAGAATCACATCTCATACTGCGTTAAAGACATATCGCCCTAACGAAGCTGCTCAAACTGTCTGTGCAGCTCCTCTCTGCGAGACTGAGGCACGAACTTCTCCAGAAAGACCACGGAGAACTGCTTCCAAGTAAGGGGTGTTGCGCCAACCGACCTACGCCTCTCGTAAGTCTCCCACCATCTGAATGCATCCCTAGAGAACGAAAAAGTAGTGAATGAGACCCCACAAGTCTCGGGAATACCTGTTGTATGGAGTATTCCCTGACACATGTCCAAGAAATCCTGGGCATCCTTTCTCTCTGTGCCACTGAAAGGTAGAGGATGGAATCTCCCAAACCTCTCCAACTTGTGCTAATCATCCTTGGGTATAGCAAGAACTACATAGTCCTATGCAGCTGCAACCGGTTGGGCTGGTGGTGCCCCCGGTGTTTGGAGTCCATGTACAACCTGCTCAGGTGTGCGGGCGGCGGGAGTCTGCGTGCCTCCCCCGACCTGAGAAGTGGATGCGACTGTCGAAACAGAGACTGCCTGAGCAAGGCCAGTACACACTGTCAGAATATGGGCTAGGGCCTCCTGAAGGCCAGGAATCACAATAGGCACAGCTGGTGCCTGAGCTGGTCCCGCTGGAGCATCCATAATTGGGACATGGTTCTGATCCGGGGCAACTGGTGGATCTGCAGGTACTGCCCCAGCTGCTTTGCTACACGGCCTCGGCCTCTCGCGGCCCTAGATGGTGGTACTGGTGGCTGGCCTTCCTGGCCGGTAGCACGAGTCCTCACCATCTGTGAGAGAATGAAATAACAGATGTTTAGTTACCAGAATAAATAGATTCGCACGACAAGAATCCAAGAATGGGATTTTTTTTCAAAGAGTTATGCAGCCTCTCAAAGATAAGTACAGACGTCTCCATACCAATCCGCAAGACTCTACCAATCCGATCATCAATCGTGAGACCTATGTAACATAGGCTCTGATACCAACTTGTCACAACCCAAAACCTAACACGTCGTGATGGAGCCTATCGATGGTACTGGGCAAGCCAATTTTCCTAAAAAAAAATACTTTAGAAATCAAATATAAGGTAATGTAAACCTTTCCATATCAAGAATTTTTCATAATACTCAAAGTTAAACCCAAAATAGAAACAAAGTGCGGAATACTAGCCCCAAACATCGGGGTATCACTAAGTCATGAGCGCCTAAGTATCAAAACTAATACATCCCAATGTCAAAACATCAGTACAAATCATAAAGAAATATAGAAGGAGTAACAAGGTCCTGCGGACGCTGGCAGCTACCTTGCAGTCTCCAGAACTCGAACACGCCTGGACTCAACGGTCTTCGTGCTCAGACACACCTGGATCTGCACATGAAGTGCACGGTGTAGTATGAGTACAACCGACTCAGCAAGTAACAGAAATAAATAAGGAATTGAGAAGCAGTTACGAGCTATACATAATAGTTTAGTTGATACTTTTTCACAGTTAAGAGTAAACACGAGTAAAATTAGTTGCATAATTACCAAGTTCAAATAAACAAAATATCACCTAAATGCAGCAATAAAAGGAAAAACATATGCAACCTCACAGGTTCTATCACTCAAGCCCTCAATCACTCAACACTCGACTTTCAGCCCTCAATGCATACGCTCAATAGGTTCCTGCGCTCACTGAGGGTGTTCAGACTCCGGAGGGGCTCCTACAGCCCAAGCACTAAAATATGCATGGACAACTCACGTGTTATAATATCATATCAAGGCCCGCACAGACAACTCACGTGCCACCATATAACATCAGAATTCGCACGGAGAACCCATGTGCTAAGGTACAATACCTCACAAACAGGCCCTCGGCCTCACTCAGTCATGAACCTCTCTAGTCTCACAGCCCTCAATGAAGAAAGGGAAAACAACCTAAATCAAAGTATTACAGTGTATCATCAGGGAAATAACGAAGACTGAGGTAAACATGTACAAGAATCACTACGATTGAGTATAACTACCATGAGCAGGTACATAGCCTAAGCATGATCTTTAACATGAAATGCAATCAAGTTTCTAGCAGACATGAATGCATATAAACACAGAAAAAGGCTATTAGACTTCATAGTCTCACGGGACGGACCAAGTCTCAATCCCTCACGGCGTACACCTACACGCCCGTCACCTCCAAACAGTCATATTATACAAAACTCCGGGTTTCATATCCTCAATACCAGATTTACAATTGTTACTTACCTCAACCGCGAAGAAATCCTACTCCGGAATCTCCGTTCCCTTCGGACCGGCCTCCAAAAGTCCCAAATCTAATCACAAGCAATACAATATGATCAATATGGGCTAAAGGAATCAATTCCACAGGGAAATTACCAATTTATAGTCAAAAACTCGAAATTAGCTTAACCCGGCCCCTGGTCCCACGTCTCGAAATCCGACAAAAAATACAAAACTCGAAATCCCCTTCTCTCACGAGTCTAGTCATACCTATTTCACAAAAAATCTGATCTCAATTGCCCCTCAAAAAACCCAAAATTCGCTTTTCAAATTCCCAAGCCCTAACTCCCAATTTTCACTTCAAAACCCCACTAATTAGGTGAGAAATCAACGAAAAAACACCATAGCTAAGGATAATTAGGCTCAAGGAACTTACCTCAGTGATAACCCTCGAATACCCTTCAAATATCTCTTCAAAACCTGCAAAGTCCCTGTTCAAAATTGTGAAAATGAGAAGAATTCCCGAAGTCCTCTATTTATACTTTCTGCCCAGCAAAACCGCACCTGCGGTACAAATTCGGCATATGCGGGATCACATCTGAGGACCAAGATCTGCTTCTGCGAAAAACCAATTAAAGCTCTGTGACTTCTTCTTCGACCAAAGACCTCATATGCGATGATCGCGGGTGCGGAAACCACCTCGCACCTTTGGGCTCCCTCTCGCACCTGCGCTTGCCTGCCTGCATGCATATGCGACTCTCGCAGGTGCGGGAATATATTCACACCTGCGGTTCCTGCCCAGGTCCTCCTTGGCCGCACCTGCGTCTCCTCAGTCGATCCTACGGGCTCGCACATGCGGCTCCCACTCCGCAAGTGCGGAAAACACCAGTAGCAGCAGCTTCAGCTGCATTTTCCAAACTCCAAACACTCCGATAGCCACCCGGAATCACCCCGAGGCCCTCGAGACCTCAACCAAGCATAACAACAAGTCATGTAACCCCATACAACTTAGTCGAACCTTAGAATCCCCCAAAACAACATCAAAATACCAATTTATACTCGGATTCAAGCCTAAGAACTTCTAAACTTCCAAATTTCGCAAACGACGTCGGAACCTATCAAACCACGTCCGATTGACCTCAAATTCTACACACACATCAAATATGACACCACGAACCTACTCCAACTTCCGGAATTTCATTCCAACTCCGATATCAAAATTTTCATTGCCGACAAAATCGCCAAATTTCTCAATTTCGCCAATTCAAGCCTAATTCTATTGCGGACCTCCAAATCCCATTCCGGGTGCACTCTTAAGTCCGAAATCACCTAAGGAAGCTAACGAAGCCATAAAAATTTTAATTCGAGGTCATTTGCACACAAGTCAATATCAGGTTGACTTTTCCAACTTAAGCTTCTACTAAAGAGACTAAGTGTCTCAATTCTTCTCCGAAATCACTCCGGACCCGAACCAACCAACCCGATACGATGTAATACACTTGTAAAGAACAAAAGAAGCAGAAATGGGAGAAGTGGGTCTATAACTCTCGAAACGATCGGTCGGGTCGTTACATACATGCTCCTAATTAACTAAAAATGTTTCATATGGCACTACACGTGACTATTTAACTCATCCTAAAATCCTCCAAACTAGGGGGACCCTCTTGAACTATGTCCCCCTATATATTAAAAACTCCATGTTGCATTCTTAGAGGTGTGTCTGGATAACTATATTAACTTATAATTTGTACTAAGTTTGATGTAGCTAGCTTACTCGTGGTATATTACTTTCGGATGACTGATTAATTCTTAGCTCTATTATATGATGTTACAAGAAAGTCAAACTATTACCATAATTGCTTTTACTTTTTCTTGGAGAAAAAGTCTTGGACTCTATAAATTGAGGATCCATCTGTCATAAACCATAGCAATAGCATTCACAATGTAGTCCTTACGAGTGTTCTGCTTAGAGAGAGATTATTCTCTCAATAGGATTTTATGTTTGTATATTAGTTTTTCATATTAGGCCAATTGGCCAAACCATATTAGAATAATATGTTTCTTTTAATACTATAATTTTTCTTTGTGTCTGATTTATCGTCATCCAAAATTTATAATTATTAGTTTCCGCATGACGCCCCGTTACTTTCGAATGTTTGCACCTAATGCTAATATTATAAAGAAACTTCATTGAATATTTTCCTTTCTACCTTGAATCATATGCTGCTAAAGTTATGAAAAATTAGACAAGTTTATTCTATACTAGACCCCCTAAAGTTACTCATGCCTACACTCACGTTGGTCGGTGGAGCTTCATCTCATCCAGATTCTCCTAGTTCACGTGAAATTAGAATTAAAGAATGATTTCAGCAGGAATTAATTTGTTTGATTAATATCTCTTTTCTTTCTCCAAATATTTATTTGGTTCTTTCCTTGTAAGGTTGTGTGTGTCATGGGGCTTCTTCCTAGTAAGGCTGATGCTGCATTCGAACTACGAGAATGTTGTTTCAAATATTTTAAGGTCCCAAATAAAATTGATACTCTGGTAGTATGATTGGTAATTTATAATTTTCACAAACTAGATTAAAGAACTTAAAAAAGGAAAATGCTTTAAAGGCAAAAACAAAATCTGTTTTAGGCAGTGGCATCAATAAGGAATGTAGTAGTTTTCTTTAATTTTACCAAGAACAGTCACGTCCAACTATTGCTTTATTTTGAAAATTCCTATATATATATATATATTCATTCTAAATGTAAATCCTCCGGTATATTATGTAAATTTTCTACTATTGCAATGAGAATCATTTTGTCTACTTCTTCACTACATATGTGTTTAAATCTCAATTTGTTCGTATAAACGAATTGGAACAAGAGTGATGTAATTAGCAAGGAAATAAAGAAATTATGGTGCAAATTAATTCATTGAAAAGAATAGGACAGAGTACAAATCACAGAAGAGAATCTGGTAGTTGTGGTTGTTGATGATAAGGACTGCTTGAATACAGAATGATTCTCTACAAGTCCCATTTTATATTGACAAGTTGAATGTTGGAAATTCCTACTACCAGCTTATTTGATAATATTATTATTGTTATAGAAAGGATAAAAGCAAATGTTATATATCTTGATATTTTAACCCAGAAATCTGCCTCTTATATAAGGACACACAACCAAACTAATAATGGTGGGAAGGCCAATAACAAATTTAACTCACAACACATGTCAAATCATAAATTCTTAGTGCTTAAACTATTCCTTGGGACATTCATATAACAAATTACATCTTACAAACTACATATTCATTATAATACCAATGGCAGCTTTTAGTATTACAAAATTACAATGAATGCACAATACCTACTCCAGCCAGCCAAAAATAGAAATAGAGACATTTACTGTAAAACACCTAACTGTTCTTTTTTTCCATTTTTCATAGTAAATGCATTTTAAACTATTAACAGGTACTGTGATTTTTACTGTACCTATCAGTTTGCAACAGGAGTATTGGCTACATAACCTGACTGATCATACTTATTAAGGAAAACATGGTCAGCTGATCTTAATCCTTTAGTAACTGTAAAAGGGGAGAAATAATTGTGAAAATTTACATATGCCTCATTCTTTTTGCCTAACATCCTAAAAGACCAGGCCATTATACTTTGAGGCCAATCAATTGTATACACGAAAGAATCGGGATCAAATCCCCACAAAAAATGGGGTGCACCATGAGCTATGAGCAATACAGATAAAGGCAACCGTCATCAAAATTGCGTCTGCCGTCAATTATTTGTTTCAGCTAGCCAAGCAAGAACTTGAAAATGTCACCGAGTGATATGATACCTTCTACACGTTTGCTTCCCGCTTCCACAACAACAAGTCGCCTGACCCCTGTAAGCAATATGCAACAAGTTACTACTATAACACATGAAAAGATGACAGGCCAGAGAAGATTTAATACTATGATTAAACAGATAAGAGATTTAAAAAAGTGTCGTAGTCAGTAGTATCATAGTAAAAAAGAGGACAAAGGCTTAACCAGGTCTGGACAATCTTTCCATCACTTCATGCAATGGATCAGAACGTAAACACATGTGACATTTTTGACTGCTCGACCCATACGATGCATATGGTTCCTCTGCAAGCTGCAACGCCTACAAAAACATATACAGATGAAATGGAGATTTAACAGAAAAAACATCTCGAGTATACATATACCAATGTAGCTCTGCACCTAAAAGTATGTTTACATACATAAGCTGCAAATTATAAACTCAGCATTGTTCCTGTTTCTAACCAAAACAAACTAATTAGAGATGTTTTTCCTTGAGCCAAAACATGCACAACGACTATAGAGTTGACAATGAATTGACTTCTGTACTATATATATTTTTTGAATGAATGAGTAAAAAATTATAAATTAACCATAGAATTAAAAAAGAAAACACAGGAATTTTCACAAAGAAAAATATTCCAGCTGTTAGGCGTTGTTAACAGCTTATAGCAGCATAGACCACCTAAACTCTGACCAACACCTCCACCTCACACACAAACCCCCCTTTTTTTTTTCCTGTTAGCTAAAATGTCCACAAGTTTAAAGACTCTCGAGCAACTATTCTGTTACCCAAATGCATAACATATATTCTGGCAAGAAAGTTCATTACTGCTGGCGTCCAACTTCGATCGAGTTTCATAAAACTATCCACAAAATATAGTTGTTGAAGGGGAGTCTTGGAGCCACGGTAAAGTTGTCTCCCTGTGGTCACGGGTTCGGATCGCGGAAGCAGCCACTAATGTTGCATTAGGGTAGGTTGTCTACCCCTTGGGGTACGGCCCTTCCCAGGACCTAAGTGTCCACAAGTTTAAAGACTCTCGAGCAACTATTCTGTTACCCAAATGCATAACATATATTCTGGCAAGAAAGTTCATTACTGCTGGAGTCCAACTTCGATCGAGTTTCATAAAACTATCCACAAAATATAGTTGTTGAAGGGGAGTCTTGGAGCAACGGTAAAGTTGTCTCCCTGTGGTCACGGGTTCGGATCGCGGAAGCAGCCACTAATGATTGCACTAGGGTAGGTTGTCTACATCACACCCCTTGGGGCACGGCCCTTCCCGGGACCTAAGTGAACGCGGGATGCCTTGTGCACCGGGCTGTCCTTTTATCCACAAAATATAGTTGCTGTACCCATCCAAGCAAATATGCAAGATACATGTGCTGATTTTCTAGTTCTTTTGCGAATCATTTAATGAGAGTAGAGTAACTCTGCCAACGTGAAAAGCAAAGCCAATCTCAGGTGGAGGGCCATGGAAGGTTAACAGCCAGCATAAATAGTGAAGTCACGGTGAATCTTTTAGGATACAGAGAACCTCATACAGCCAAACCAACTAGTTGGAGACTGAGGCATAGTTGCATTGAGAATTGTTCGAAGAAACTAAGATTCCACCCTTCTGAAAAGGGCATGCTCAGCCGCAGGTGAGAGGAAGGGAATAAAAGCCCAGGCATAGCAGTCATACCACTGACCTACACCCAGTGAAGCTAGAAATATACTTAAATGTAAACACACATCAATACTGCATGAGCTCAAGGCACTACCTGATGAATACTCATTTCCTCAAGACTTATGTGTGTATAAATCTTGTCCTTGGCCAAAGCTGTAATATCACTGCCAACCATAGATTCAGCAAATTAACACAATGAAAGTCTACATACACTACAAAATCTACCAGTGTGAAGTATGGTAAAACAACTATCATTTATAAACCTTCGGGAATATATATCCAATAGGGAGTCATTATCATCAACAATGGGAATTGCACTAACTTGAGCTGCAAAGGGAACAAAAACATACATAAGAGATGCAGTAAGGTGAAAACTGAGATCAGATAGTGTATTGAATCACTAGCCAAAACTTATCATCATGAGACAAATAACATTAAGATTCCAAAAATTGAGAATTCACATTCTTCAGCAATATTAGTGTGAAGTAAACTTTTTAGCGGGCAAGTATATTAATTAGCAATTATACATGATCTTAGCCAAAAGACTGAGAAAAGATTAACCTTGCACTAACAAATCCAATGCTGCATTTAGAGAGGCAGTAGGCCTCAACATTGCCAGTGGTTGTCGATTTGGCTCTCCAATTTGTGGAACCCATGTGCCCAAAGGAATTGCACCAATTGGCAACTGAAGAATTGGTAAAGATTCTGGAGAATGCTTGAAATACCTGCAAATATCTGAAAATTAACAAAGTTGTGAGCCACGATACCAAGAGTCAGTGAACACCCAAGAAAAATTTAAAACTCACGTTTTAGTATCTCAGAAAGAGAAGCAAGATATAATAGCTGAGGATATGATCCATCCTGAGCTGGTGAATGAATTATGGGTATTGTAGCCACCCCATTTTGCAAAATTTCCAATGCTACATTCTTCAAGTTGTCATCTGGCCCTGCCTGCATTGCATAGTGAAATCAAGCCATGTAAAAGAAGTAAATGGCTAGCAATAGGTCCTAAATACACAAGAGAAGTCTGTGATTCATGAATCAGGACATATACAATGTTTTATACTTTTGGTGTAAGGAAAGTGTAGCTGAAAACTTATTTCAGTATTTGGAGGTCTTGGATACGCTGAGCTGACTATTGAAACAGCTATCCCAGATTCTCTTTGTTGTACTTTTCTGTACCTCGGTACTTCTTTCAATAAAATTTAACCTACCTTATAAAAAAACAGATGACTAACAGAAGTAAAAGAAAAAAAAGTATGGGCATCTTTAGCAAGAAAAGTGCCATAATAGCCAGATGCAACTAAACAAATTTAATCACCTGATCTCACATTAATACAGCGCATCAGCAATGACTAAATAGGCACAGGGAATGCTATTCTCTCCTACAAAATAGAAAAGGTGTGCAATTCATAGCAGCAAAATTGTGATGATCTTAGTAGGCCTTCATCATTTTCATTTTCAATCATCAAACTCATGATTGATTCCAAGGTATAAAATACAATAACAAGTCGATATAAACTATATTAGTCTTGTTATCTACTCTTAGAGAACCATAAAAGAGCAGGATCTTATTCTCCAGGCTATCCACCCTCAATTTTATCCTATCTATTATAAATAAGCATGGTTCAAATGCTTGAAGATTTCCTTCAACCAAAATCTGTAAGTTACAGATATGGATGGCAATACTACAGCAAAGTGCTAGAGAATGTAAATGGGGATTTTAAGTGTTTAACAATAACCAAAAATATCCATCACAATTGCAAGGCGAAAGGATAAGGTCAAATCTGCACTATGCACACTGACATTTTCAAGCAGGCCAAATTAACTCACCCAGACAAGTCGTCGGGGAACTGATTTACCATGTTCATTGGCTTGTCTGCTTAAGTAAGATTTTGCCTCTTTCCATGCAGATATAGTATGTGTCTCCAGCTCTTCCTCCGTCAGATTGGAACCATGATTCCCAAGCTGCAATAAGCCCCGGGTTTTTTTTTAAATCCATCACTTACGAGAACAAAGAGTAAAACATCCGAATGTCTTTCTCAGAAACATACCAATTAGGGCAAATGCACCCTAGATTCTCACAATATGTGTTGTATGAAGGATTCACTATTAACAACATTATGAAACTATAACTAAAATGGCAAAATTGCAAGAAATTCTACAACTTCAAGTAGCAAATTAGCACTAGATGTATCATTGCATGGTGACATAAAAGATTAACCATGAAAATGGCAATCAGCCAGAAGACGAAATGAATGCCCCCGTAAACCTACCAGATGATTTCAACTAACTGATCGTTGATTTTAAAATGAAGCATGACCATAAGACCACAGCCGTTAGGGAAAACAAAAAAACATAAATTTAGCTAGATCCCACCCCATAAACCCATACTTTGATGGAATGCACTGGCACATTATGTCAACAAGGGAAACTTTCAACATAGAACTCACAAGAAATAACAGCATAGGTACAAAGATACTAAGTCAATTGTTAAGTAATTTGGCTAGATTACCAAAATGGCATAATTACAACACTTGCCTAGTTATCAAATAAGACTTTTGGTATAATCTATTTCTTTTTTGAAAATTTCAACTTTCTTAGCTTGGAGGTGGTCAAGTTCCTACATTGTGCAGGTTTTTCAGCTTAAAGAGAGGGAAAATTATTTTTGTACAGTTTTGAAACAATATAGATGGGAGACAAAGCCAAAGCTGCTCAAACATACATAAATCAAATAAAAGCATTGGGATATCCAAAATGCATACTGGATCATGTTATGATAGGAAGCAAGCATAAAATCAAACCAGAGGGCTACCTTCAAATGTCACTTTACACATACTTCACCTTCAGCATGTCTATTGATAAGACAGATACAAGGGCACCTCCAAAGCAGTAACAAAAGTATAGAACCACAAAGGGAACAAGCCAGACCACATTGTAAGCCCAAAGAAAAAGGGAAGAGCATGACTCAATTCATAACAATTAGAAGCCGTACAAGATGTTGGAAGAAATACAAATACTGATAGCAGCATATTAGTGCTAAAGGAATTTGTCAGTTAAAAGACATAACCAAAACTTTAGCCGAGATGCGTGCAAGCTGCCTGGACACCATGGTTGTCCCAAAAAAAAAAAAGACAGAACTTAAACTTGCAAAGAGCTCTGTGTACCTCTCTCATGATTAAAATAAAATCCAAAGCGCTAAGGACTCCAACAAATTGTGCCCTGCTGAAATCCCATAAAGGAGCCATAGGAATACCCTGAAAATAACACGGCTCAGAAACAGATCACAAGATTTTCAGGAAGAGAATATCTAGAAGTATAAACAGCATAAG
The DNA here is from genome assembly GCA_005239525.1 of Nicotiana knightiana. Lineage (NCBI taxonomy): Eukaryota > Viridiplantae > Streptophyta > Magnoliopsida > Solanales > Solanaceae > Nicotiana > Nicotiana knightiana. The sequence continues at coordinate 20,767 of ML421946.1, read as the reverse complement.
GCTGGACCCAACGGAAGAACAGATATTTGGAATGTTCTGACATCCACACACTTCAGTTAGACGACCATCCTGCCTTTTCTCTTTTAAATGGAAATGAGGCTTCAAGGCTGGACCCAACGTAAGAACAGTTCTCAAATGTGACAAAGTCTGAAAGTACCATGCATATCATGATACAAACAGGACATCTAGCACGATAGAAGATATACCTGCTCATGAAGAATATGAAATGCCTGCTTTACGGGTAAGTCAACATCCAAAGCAATGACCTGAAAAATAGGCCTAATCAGGAAAGGCAACAAAACACTCGTACCCATCACATCACCTAGACAAAATATAGGATAAATAAATCAAACCTTGCTTGACCCTGGAAGCAACTCATAAGCTGTATGTGTTGATAGGACTGCAGATATACGGTGACGGGAAATATCTAAATCAGTCTGTGATATCCTGGAAGCATCATCTGGCAAAGCACCATCTGACACTCTTACCTACAACAGATATAAGCGAAAAGATTTTTAACAAGTCAAAAGGCACAGTCACTAGCTCCCTCTAGAGGATATAAGAGAATATGTTAAGATGGAATAAAGAAGTCACATAGGCAATAATGGTTGAACACCAGGTGCTTCAAGGTCACTTGTTTTAGCATTTAATTAGTGGACCAAAATGACTGGTGTCTCACAAATAGATTCAGAGGTTCTTAAAAATGTAATCAAGTCATCCCACTTCAGAAAACAAGGGGCTAGAAAAGAAGATTCTGATAACCATCTTGTTGACGCCCTCATACCACAAATGAGCTGGTTCAGCAAGGAATAAACATAAACTATACAGTTAATATGGAGGCTTCATGTCTGACCTCTTCAAAAAAACTGGACAAGTAGAAGTTAACTATTGATGACGAATGACGGCTGATGCACCAAAAGAATATATACATACAAAAGCATAAATCCTCAGCTCCAGGTACAGAATAGTGCATACAGTGTGATGGAGAAATCCATTAAAATGATAATAGATACACTAAGAAAGTTTCAATATCCTAAGCATTCATGAACAACTTGCAATGTTCAGAAATTTGCATGAGTAGAGCATTTTCTTACCAAGCGCTGAAAAGCCTGACTATCCACATCCATGCTAGAACTAGGAGGTATTCGTGGAGTTAGTACTGCTGGAAGGTAGTCCGATTCTCTAGCCAAGAGGACAGTATTAACTGTTCCATAGCTTCCACTCACAAAAGGTTGGTTCTCATCATGTCGCCATTCACCATCAACAATGAACTTATACTGCAAGTAAAGTATGAAACCAGAAATCCATTATCAGTTCATCTAAGGAAGCTGAAATGCCAAATCTAATGAGGAAAATAAGCAAAAAAACAAAATTAGTGCTGCATCAAGAAAAGGCAAATGATATTAGAACTCAAAATCATGACACAGATAAAAATGACTCCCAGATCCGAGACACAGGTAAGATGCAAGACTTCCGAAGGCCGTCCCATATTTCTCTCGTCATGAAAGAGAAAGTGCATGGGAAATGCTGGCAAGACCTCACACTTATAAAAGGCTCTTTCTTGTTTTTCTTAATTGTGAAACCAAAGTTTTGGCAAGCCTTTAAACTGAACAGTCACAGCTCAGTATGAACTCTCTATCTACTACAGTTGTCTAGAAGAACTAATTAACCATCTGCCAGGCAGCTCAGGTGTCTGTTTTTTAATTTATACAGACTAAAATAAGGACGATGCCAACACCAGCAAAGGAAATGCTTTCATGCTGGTCTAGGAACAAAATGAGTAAGGGCCGTAGGAGTTCTTGGCTAGCAATAGCAGCTTGCCTTTTGGCAATGAGAAAGGAAATGAATCATCTTTAAAGTAAGGCCGACACATTATGAACTTACATACAAAAGCTTGTAACTTTTAGCAATTGGGTGCAACCTAATGAATNCTCGTGCACTACACACAGAGTCCAATCTCTGCCCGATCGGCTAGGCCATCTCAACTGAAAACAGTGAGGAAAATAATCATCATCAAATCATAATCATATAATAATATCAAGTCATCCATGTGTACGACATGGAGTCTGATCCCAGCCAGACAGTATGGGCCTTCTCACCCCTAGGACATTCTCCAGGTACAATTATGGATGTTTTAGGTCACTTGCATCATTTTTAACCTTTTTGTTCCCCAACACATATTACTTTTGGATTCATCTTTCATATCATTAGAGTCCTTTAATTCATTTTTTCACGACAATTCATCCTTTAATCCATATTCCATAACCATCCGATCCATTAATCCATATTTCACAATTTCCCAATCCATTGTTTCATATTTCATAAGTTCAATCTCATGTTTCACATTTCACATCAGTACCATATCTTTAATCATATTCCAAAAAAGACGGCCTACTAGAATCCCCCCTCGAACACCCACTCAGATGCTTCCTTCCATTACATCTCTATTCTCAATTGATGGCAGGAGTTTCCACACCAGAAAAAAAATTCAATCCTTAAATAAAGCAAGCAATGAAAGCCAATATCCTACGACAGACCCACATACTTGCTGGAGTAAGTCAAATAAAACATCTTATGACTATCTAAGTAGCTCGTCAGCAAGTTTACGCACTGGACTAGGCGGTTAATGGTCTCGGCAAGTAGCAGCAAGGCTTAAGAAACCCCAAAATCGGGGAAAGTGTTTTTTAATTTGCTCTAGATTGATGTTAGGTCACCTGTCGATATCTACAAGAACTAAATGATTTGTCACAATAGACAGCATGACAGCCTTAGCAATCGACAAATATGTGAAAACTAGTCCTGCTATCCAACTACTTACTAATTAAAAGAATAACATTCACAATTGATTGCTATCCACCAGCAAAGCATATAACTACTGAAACTAATAGTACTATCATTTGCTCAAATCACTTCTATAAAAACGCAACTTTATAATATTAATCCATAATACAAAACAAACCTGGTGGTAACCAGGTGGTATGCTGCAAATAGTCTGAAATACAGTTGGACATCCTTCAACAGGAGTCATCGGCCATTGCGACCACCTTCAAAAATTATCCATAAGAAACACAAGATATTAGGCGCGCGCTGCACACACACACAGAGACAAAAAAAAAAAGACAAGAAACAGTAATGAAATGAATTGTGCCAGCTTAAAGTTAGTACCCAGTAAATGTGCCACTCAAGCAAACACTTCTTCCCCCATAAGGCCACACAAAACGTGTCGGAATCAGAGCTGTGCCACTGTCCCGTGCATAGTCCATACCAGCAGGATACATTCACTTTCCAAATTATATTAAAACACAACCCCAGATACTGTACTACTCTAAATTCTAAAATGCTGAAATTTATATATAATCTGATGAATGCAGCAATTATGGTTGACTCGTGACACGAAAAAGCGTCAAACTTTAATAATACTAACCAGCAAGACCCAAATTAAATGAAAATAAAATAACAGATACCCATTAGAGGTAAAGAAAAGGAAAAAGCTAAGAACTTTACACACCAAAAGGAATTTTAAGCAAATACCCAAATTAATAGATGAAATGACAAATAAAATCTGAAATTTAAAATTTCCAATATGATTGAACGATAAAATAGTGAAAAAGCTTCGATCTTTGGGACGAAAGGGAAGTCGATCAGCGGAAAGGAAAACCCTAGAAATGTGAAAATGAAGAATTGAGTTAAAATTTTATTTGAAAAAAAGGGAAATGCAGAGAAATGAAGAATTATAGAGAGAGATAGGAGAAAACCCTAACCCAGACCTCTTTCTTTTTCTTTTTTTTTTTTTTTTTTGCTTCAGAGGATTTTTCCCAATTTTTCTTGAATTGAAAATGAAGATGTTCTCTTTCCGCTATTGACAAAAGAAAATATAAAATCGACACGTACGAAGTACTGTGAGATGCAGGAAAACGGAGCAGAAACGGGGCAAGTACAGACCCGAAAGTGTCAAATTGAAAACTGAACACTCAACTAATATTACTTCTAGTGTCGCTCTTGTGTTTTTTCTTGGGTTAATTTGGACTTTGGAGGGTAGCAAAAGTGGAGAAAGAGAGGTATTGAGTCAAATTATGATACAAAAATCATATACTTCAATGGTTGATTGGGTCAAACGACTGTTTTCCATCACGGTGGCATAAAACGTATTGTTAGTATGAATAAAAAAAAAATCGTTTTGACGAAAAGAATTGAACGAATAAGAATTACTCTCATGATTGTGTAAAACAAAAAAATTAAATACGTAAGAATTGCAGTCATGATGGTCTAAAGCAAAAGAATTGAATGAATAAGAATTACTATCATGATGGAGTAAAGCGAAGAAATTGAATGAGTAAAAATTACAGTCACGATGATATAAAACGAAAGAACTGAATAAATAAGAATTACTATCATGATAGTGTAAAGCGAAGCAATTGAACGAGTAAGATTTACAGTCATGATGGTGTAGAGCGAATTGTTGAACATGAATTTTTCCGTTTTCATTGTAAAACTAAATCAGTAAAAATTACAATGTTTTGAAAGATTATTTTTTCTCGATGAAAATGAATTATCCATATAATTGAGAATATCTATATATATATATATATATATATATATATATATATATATAAGATATTACTTTGATGGAGATTACAACTCCAAACTCACTATTTAATGGCTTTCTTGTTTTGTTCATAATTACAAGATTTTTGAGATTACAATTATTCTATCATCAGTTGTTTTTTCTCTCTTTTACAAAAGTCACTTTAAGGCAACTTTTCACTATGTATGTACACAAGCAGCATGATTATATCATTCATAAATTTGATATGTGAAATTGTAGACCTTCAGGTTAGCGTTTAGCTATAAATTTTTAAATTTATTTAAAAAAATTTAATTTGGGTGAAGTTTAATTTGAAGATGAAAAATGTGTCAAAACATATTTTTCAAATTTATTTTAGAAAAATATGAAACAAGACTTATAACCACAAGTTCTAAAAACTATCGCAAATACCCATCAGTATCATTATCAATAACATTAATTATATTATCACAAATCATAGTCATGAACATAAATAAATTTGGTACAAAATTATTATTTTTATAATGAACTACATGATAGACTATCAGATGACCGAGAAGACAAAGTAAAATTATTATAAAATAATAAACGGTGGGCACTTTTATAAAATACAAAAGTTTGGGGCAATTTTTAAAAATTGTAAGTAAAAATTACGCGGGGCACCCTATTTTGTCGCCCCCATGTAACCTATACTCGCTTTTTTAAAAACTTTTAACTTGTATCCACTTTTTAAATAACTTCAGTTCTCTTTCCCTCGTTGAGCTGAAGTTCACCAGTTAAGCTGAAGTTCCCCAATTATAAAGACAAAAACTTCAGCATACAGGGTTGAAGTTCCCCAGTTTGCAAAGACAAAACTTCAGTTCTAGAGCTGAAATTTTTGTCTTTATAACTGGGGAACTTCAGCCCCGTATGCTGAAAGTTGTTGTCTTTATAACTTGGGGACTTCAGGCCCGTCTACTAGAATGCTGAAGTTTTGCGTGATTGCCTTTGCTACTTCAGCCCCGCATGCTGAAGTTATGCGCAAAAGCGGGTACGAGTGCAATTTTTTTACAAAGCGGGTATAAGTTAAAACGTGGCACAAAAAGTGGGTACGGATGCAAAAGCCCCAAATTGTAATGGTGATATTTTGGCTCAAAACCAGCTATTGAGCATTTTGCCAAAATGTAGGTAAAATCTATGGTCAAACATGTGTTTGTCAAATAAACCCAAATTTATTTTGACAAAATCTATAGCCAAACGGGTCCAAATATCTCGCTATTTAATACATGTCATTTTATGTGGATTGTTTTTATAATTATTTTAGGGTATAAATTAGATAAAATAAATGTTATCATTTGAAAGTAATAACAATTAAAACGACTTTATCAAAAATAATAATATTCAAAACGCATTACATATTATATTTCAAACAAAGTGAAATCATATTTTGGCACATCAAGAACTTAAATATGACATTCAAATTGAGATTGATGAAGCGGGAGAATGTTTTCATGAGTTCTTTTTTAAAATTAATATAAATGAAATTAAAAAATGACATGTATTGATTAATTGAGAAGCCAACTTAAATTTCATTTGTTGATGGCTCTTTGGATACTAATCACATTTAGTTAGTCCTTCATAAAACTTTAACCAAAATTCGTTCAGTATATTATAATTTTAGAGAGTTAAAATTCGAATTACTACTTCTATACAAATTATTGCCTTAAAAAGAAGAAGAAGAAGAATACACGAGGAGGAAATGCAAACACCATCGTCCATCACATTGCTTGTTTATGTTCTTAAAAAAACTATTGTTGTGTTGAGAGACGAAGAAAGGAAATCATTATATGAGTTCTGAATTCTGATGTTTTTTATATTTTCTTAAAACGGAAATAAAGTTACGGTGGTTGTTATCGAATAAAAATACCCAAAAAGAACTTTTGTATGCGCTTTGACTATGTGTTGTTAAGCCTCGCCAAATCCGACAAGACTTAGGGTGTGTTTGGTACGAAAGAAAATATTTTTTTGAAAAATGAGCGATTTTATCACTTATTTTCTGATGTTTGGTTGGTGAATAAAAAAAAAATAATCGAAAAATAGATCCTACTGTTTGGTTAGAGAGTATAAAATGTTTTAAGAAAATAATTTTTTATACTCTCCTCAACCCACCTTCCCCAAAATCCCCATGTTTCATGCACTCCCGTTCTCTCCATGTTAAAATGAGATTTTTTTTTTCTACGTGAGGAAAAGAAAATAATTTGTTTGTAAAAATAAAAGAAAATACTTTTTATACATCATGAAAAAAAAGTACTCTTTTGTTGAAATAAAAGAAAATATTTTTTTGTGCATCATGAAAAAAAGTATTCGCTTTGTTTGAAGAAAATACTTTTTTTATTTGAGGAGAAGAAAAGACTTAGATTATTGAAATGAAAGAAACTACTTTTTTTACATAAAAAAAGGTACTCGTTTTGTTGAAATGAAACAAACTACTTTTTCTATATCATGAAAAGAAAGTACTCATTTTTTGGAGAAAAATATATTTTCTATTCCAGAAAAAGAAAATACTTAATTTGTTGAAATGAAAGAAAATATTTTTTCTACATCATGAAAAAAGTACTTGTTTTGTTGACATGAAAGAAAATATTTTTTCTACATTATGAAAAAGTACTCATTTTTTGAAAAAAAAAACTCCATTCCAAGAAAAGAGAACACTTAGTAGTTAGTACATTGAAACGAAAGAAAATACTTTTTATACATCATGAAAAGAAAGTACTCTTTTGTTGAAATAAAAAAAAATATTTTTTGTACATCATGAAAAAAAGTATTCGCTTTGTTTGAAGAAAATACTTTTTTTATTCGAGGAGAAGAAAAGACTTAGATTATTGAAATGAAAGAAACTACTTTTTTTATATAAAAAAAAGTACTCGTTTTGTTGAAATGAAACAAACTACTTTTTCTATATCATGTAAAAAAAGTACTCATTTTTTGAAGAAAAATATATTTTCTATTCCAGAAAAAGAAAATACTTAATTTGTTGAAATGAAAGAAATATTTTTTCTACATCATGGAAAAAAGTACTTGTTTTGTTGACATGAAAGAAAATATTTTTTCTACATTATGAAAAAGTACTCATTAAAAAAAACTCCATTCCAAGAAAAGAGAACACTTAGTAGTTAGTACATTGAAATGAAAGAAAATACTTTTCATACATCATGAAAAGAAAGTGCTCGTTTTGTTGACATGAAAGAAAATACTTTTTCCACATCATAAAAAGAAAGTATTCGTCTTGTTGAAAAGGATATTTTTCTATTTTAGGAAAAGAGAATAGTTTGTTTGTTAAAACGAAAGAAAAAAAAAATTCTAAACACCATGAAAATAAGTATTCATTTTGTTGGAAAAAAATACTTTTTTTATTTCAGGGAAAGAAAATACTTAGTTTGTAGAAATAAAAGAAAATATTTTTCTACATCATGAAAAGAAAATACTCATTTTGTTGGAATGAAAGAAAATATTTTTTTTACATTATGAAAAAAGAGTACTCTTTTTGTTTAAACGAAATAAATTACTTTTTCTACATCATAAAAAATAACTCATTTTGTTGAAATAGGAAGAAAAAAAAAGGTACTATAATGACAACATGAAAAGAACGTACTTTTAATAATATTTTTGCTTTGGGCGAGGTTGGAGTGGGTGTTGTGTGGTGGGGGTAGGGTTGGGTGGTTTGGGTGGGTGGAGTAGGGGTGGTGGGGATGAAGAATAGGATGGAGAAGGTTGAAAAAGAGTTTTGAAAATTGTTTTCTCATCTTTTGATAGGGAAAATATTTTACTCCGTCGAGAAAAAAATAAGTTCATAAGGAAAATATTTTCAAATATATTTAACCAACCAAACATAAGAAAATTAAAAAATATTTTCCGTTTTCTTTCATACCAAACACATGCCAATTGAGCCAGATAGTTAAAATGAAGATAGTATCAAGTCATGCCATTCCGGCTTATGAATAGGCAAATGAAGATATCAAAAGTGATGTGAATTTATTATGACTTGTGATTAATTTAACAAGATAGGTAGAATCTATCTATATAGAATAACAAAAGTAAAATTATGATAGGTTGTCAAGTGGAATACCCATAATTTAACACATGTAAAAAATTAGAACGACCCTCCTAGATAATTGGACTTCAAATTCAAACTACAAATCAGGAAAATAAACTTAAATTTATCAAATTTCAAAACCTTTTAATCCTCCTATGATTTAGTTTTTGCAGTTATTCTATTCATTTATTATTTATTATTACACTTGCCTATTAAAAATAGAATTCCTCTCTATTATAAATAGAATTGTATTTATGGTGGATGTTTATATTCAGAGAGATTTTAGGGATTTTACTTGGTGGCTAGGTCACTCTTTTCCTATAAATAGATGGGTAATATTCCATTGTAAGTCATCCCAAAATCAATAAGAATTCTTTCTCCCTACTTTTGTACAATATTCTTTTTCTTCTGTTATTGTTTTATAACATGTTATCAGCACGAGACTCTAGCCAATTGAGTAGAAACTTTGGGATTGAGCATAATGATTGTTAATTGTTCCATGAACTTCCTTCGTGATTAAATTTTGGATTTAAGATAAGTATTTTACTTTATTTTTCTATTTTAAATTCTTGAAATTCTATAATTTGATTTTAAATACAAGCAAAGACGATAAAATTTGATTATAACTCTAATAGAGTTTGCAAGAAATTATAATCACCCGAAGTGATAAATTTTTATGCCTTGCCATGATCAAATTTATGTATGATTGTGGGCAAAGAAGTGAAAACTCGTCCTATTGAATTTGTTTCATTCTCGTTCCCTTAAAAGAATATGATAGCAATATATGCTAAGTCTAAAAAAAGAAAAAAATATTACCATGAAAGTATCGACAGATGTGGACATGGCAATAGACGAAATTATAATCGTCATCATTGTGATAATGAAAATAATAAAGATTCTCAAATAATCCTTCACACTGTGAAAGTAATATGTCATCGATTTGACATGGGATTTTATAAAGCACATATAGATGATTTTGGTTCGTTCATGATGTGAATGTGACAACATGTGATTTATGAATACATAGTCCTTCTTGGAAGAATATGAACATGCTAGTGGTAGTGGATATACCACACTAATTTCTAAAAGGAGGTTTGAGATGATATAAGAAAATAAATTCATTATGGCATGAATGATCATTGATCACGTACCTATTGTGATTAAGCTAAAATATTATGACAATTTGAAAATTATAGGGCAGGAGTAATAGAAGAAACATATGTTGCCTATAATGATTTTGACCATGCCCATAATTGTATAACTTTCTCCTTAAAAGAGATATTCATCATATGAATATTGATAAATATGTGGTAGTACAAATTAATTGAAAGCTTTAGAAGAGCCAATTATACCACTTTGGAGAAATAAAATTGATTATCAATAAGGTATGGTGTGGTAGTACGTCTCAAAGAAACTTATTGAGTTTCTAAAGTATTCGCGAAAGCAGTTGGTTATATTGAGACTATAAATAAAGGAAATATTTAATATCTTTTATTACTATAGCTTGTAGTGAGGTAATATGTATGTGAAAAGTTATCCGCTTTACTGTTCAGTTTGTACTACACAAACAAAAGAATGTCATTATAAAGTAGAAGTTTATTGATATAAAAACTCATATCATAATAAACTTGGATTTTATTCATAATGGCACACGTCATGGTGTAATCCTAAGGTTTATCAATATTGATAAGTTATCCAGTTGGTATAATTGGTTTAACCATGTTAATTTAAGTACGATGTGCAAAAATAAAAGAGAATTCACATGGGTAAACATTAAAGAACTAGAAAGTTTTGTATGAATTCTTTTATGTTGTTTGTTCCCATTAATTAATAGACCAACTAAAATTGGGATTGAATCTCATGAATGCTGGAAATATCAAAGGTGAATATGGGCCCATTCACCTGTCATGGATACCATATAAGATGAATCTATGAAATTGTTACATGTACAATTATCATTAACCCGCAACATGGTGTTTACGAGGTAATTTGCTCAATAATTTAATTTCGAGCATAATTTCCATATTTTCTATTCAAGATAGTTCCTCTTGATAAGTTGGTTTACATCACAATATATTTAGAAAAATGATTTATTGAGTGCCTCCACTTAATAACTTAATTATTGCTTATGAGAACAAAGTTATCTATATCAGTTTGATATATGTTATACACGAAAGTATATTACATTTTCCCCTTACAGCTGGTTCAGAGTGTTATACCCCATTTTAAACGGGTCAAACTAGAGTATAACATATTGGTAATTCTGAAGGTTTAATAAATTAAAGAGAGTCGCCACCTAATTATTTTAACGGTGAATTAGGACACAAATTTTAACTAATTAGTGCTTAAAGTTAACTCTGTTTTATATGGCCTGCTTAACCTTTAAGACTATGGGTAAGGGTTCTAATTAATCTTATAGAGAAGGTTATTAAGGCACCCTATATGATCCGTTAATTACGGTTAACTGGCCAAACTTAGGTTAATTAACAACTTTAAAAATGTGAGACCAATATAATATAATTAATGAATTACTTAAATCTTTTATAGTGATTGAAAAGGGGGCAACTTAAAAAGAAATCACAATGCACTAGGACGACTATTAAAAGAGGTCAGATTTCATACAAGATGAAACATTTTTCAATTAGCAAAATACCTTTAGGTTCCAGTAAGTAGCTAAACATTTCGTTGATATATATACTCTTATAAAATACTCAATTAGACTTAACTTCTCATGCTTACTAAAGTCTAACTCAACGCTATTAGAAAAGGTTTTGTAGCGTCACTTTAAAAAATTGATTCTAAGTTCTCATATTACAGGCTACATTTATGTGATTAAAGATAGTTCCAAATCAATAATAGAAGTAAAGATTCTTCACAATTAAACATACTAAGATAACAAGAATTTTTAACATATAATCCCAGAAATTTGAGATAAACTTCAAATCACACAAGTAAAGGTCAAATAGCATGAATGATAAAGGAAAGGGAAGGAAAGACGCTATAGGCGTCCCCAAGCGTTTCGCTTGTTTTTCTTGATATCCGGTGCTATAAGGAAGATGGTATGCAATGACTCCATGTGGTGGTGGCAGCGTCGTTGAGTCTCAAAGTGAGACTCTTCATCTCCGATGTTCATGCAAAAAATAGAGAAGAAAATAGATGAGAGGCAGGCATGTACGAAACTAACAAAGATAACTACTTGACTAAAGTAAACATAGGAGATCAATTTCAGACTACAAAAAGATTTTAGCTAGCCAAATAAGTATCAAATAGTGAAACAAGAGAAACAATTCTAGCTAATGTGCAAAGTACTAAATCCAAAAAGCACTGTTGTTTGCAAAAAGATCTTATCAGACTTGAACCAATTTGCCTCATAAAGGAAAGTCTTGGTGCAGATTATTAAACAAGTTTCAAATGAACCATAAAGTTCACAACAATGAAGATCTTATACTAATATCATGAAAATCCAAAATGGATAAAATAAGATGAAATCCACGGATTATAGGCATGCGAAGAATCTTGAACGGTGTCTTAACAAGCATGTGACTCTTGAGACCAATTTGCAATACAAGATTACTATAGCCATGATTTCTAGGAAAATTAAAAAAAAACATAAACATTTACTGTATAAGAGGTTTCAAAGCAGTAACTTAGAAACATGATATCTAAATACAAGTTGAAATAACCTCCTTTATCCATATTTCTAAATGACCACATTTCATATAAGAGTTACTTTTATTAAAATAAAATGAGAGTATTCTTTTTATAAAAATGAGGAGAGAAAGTTCTCTTAACAATATATCAATACAACCTCTTGCGACACATAAAATTTGGCATAACAAATATTGGCATGGCGTTTAACTATATGTCCAAATATGAAGTCGGATTTTCTTTTTTTAGATAGAATACTCTGTCTCATATTTCAAACGGCACATTCAGCCAAACATAAACACAAGTGAAATCTTAAAATCATAATTCTTGGAGTAAAGGAACATGACTCCAAACTACTATTAATAAACTTGAGTTTTAAATCAGTATTCAATTAAATAAACCAGAAACTTCAACAAGTAAAAAAAAAATCCCCCGTAGCTTATAAGACTTGGCGTGAAACACATAAATCAGAATGACACCCAATATGTATTTTCCAACACCAAGAATGATTCATGTTTGGTGCACAAACGGATAAATTAAAGTCCAAAACCTATAGGCATGATTACCAAACAACAAAGGAAACAGTAATCTAAACTAGTTCTCTAACACATAAGTTTAATCATACATCACAACTATGTTTTATGAAAGAATACGTAAAGAAAGATAATACCGATCTTTCTCGGGGCAGTGAAACTGAAGCTCGAAGGTCGTTTCAGATCTACCCTATCGGATTTCGAATTGAAACTTGAGAAAGATAGAATACATAAGTTGAAAAGTGTAAATATGATTTTTTTTTTCGAGATTCATCCCAGATTTTACCGTGCCCAAGCTTGGTCTTTCAGCCAGAGAGTTTAGGAGTATTTATAGGAGAAGACTAGGGTTTCATGAGCGGAAATTAAAATTTCAGATTCGAAATCTTGGTCAACATATCCATTTGAATTTGAACGTTGAGACGATCTGGGTGCTCACGTGATTTGGTTCAACTTTTTTCCCGAAATATCGTGATTTTGACTGAGACCTTGAAGATTCACGGGTCATCAAGCACAAATGTGGAAGAGGAAGAAAGAGTCGTTATTTGCACCAAAATGGTGCAACTTTTTTTTATTGAAATATATCAAAGTTTGGAGACTTCTCAAAATGAAGAAGGTGACAAATGGGTTGGACAGAGGCGCTACTTGTGTGTTCTTCCTAGGTTAGAAATTAGGGAGTAAAATATTTAAAGGGATTGGGCCGATTGGCATGAGGTTCAGGCGGGTATGGGCATAGGCTTAGTAGAATTGGGCCTATTCTTGGAGCTAGATAAGGGGCTAACCTGATTGGCCGAAATTTGTGGCATATTTCCTCCTTCCAATTAATTTCCTTAGGCTTCAATTTGGATTTAAAATAATTTTATTTGCTATATTATATAATACTACATAATAGTAATATATTAATATTACTCAAACTATTTTGTGCCTTAAAAATAATTTAATAGCTAGAATTTGCTAAATAACCTACATTAATTGTGAATAAGAGTAGATATTTTGAAGTATTGAAATAGATACTACTATTTGTTAAATAAAGGAATATGATATAATTTTCGCAAAAGACGATAACAATGATATTGAAATAAAAGTAATAACAAAAAATAATAATAATAATAATAATCATATAAGTAGTGTAGTAGTGGTAATAACAACATTAATAATACTAGTAATAGTGATATTAAGTAAATAATAATAATTAGGTCTAGTTTGTGCTAAAAATGGTAAAATGACTATTCTTACATTATTAGTGATATTAGAAGCTTAAATAAATAATTTGGAAGAAAGGAGGGACAAAATTGGGTGTCAACACAGGGTCAGGAACCAAATAATTTCATCTTACTATTATTGATGTGCGGTGTATATTTTGATTAACACCATAACGCACAAAGATGGATTCCCAAAGTTGAAGAAGCGAGTTAGTTATTCTAACATGAGGGGGAGAGATGATAAACATTTGAGAAAAGGTTACATGGAATGAATTATCAATTCTCTATAAGCATGATAATGTGACAACGAGGATTTCAAGGTGCAACATATTCATTAAAGTTAATATGGATGATTTATTCATCAAATTTTTTGTGACGTCAACCTTCAAAGAATCTAGTGCACAAGATTGAAATGCGAAGGCTTAAGGATGTGAATTGATGCTCTCATCAAGGGGAGTTAATATGCGTTGTACTCTTTTTTCCTTGCAATATTTTATCTCACTAAGTTTTTCCTTGCAAGGTTTTTAACGAGGCAACCAAAAGACGTATTTCTAAACATGTTTACTCTTTTTTCTTTTTTAGAATTTTTGTTCTTACTGGATTTTATTTTAGTTAAGGTTTTAATGAGCCACATTATCTGTTGAATAGACATTCAAAGGTGAGTATTATAAATAGAATTGTATTTATGGTGAATGTCTATATTTTAGAGAGATTTTAGGGATTTTACTTGGTGCCTAAGTCACTCTTTCCCTATAAATAAAGGGGCCCTATTCCATTGTAAATCATCCCAAAATCAATAAAAATTCTCTTTCCCTACAATATTTTTTTTCTTCTTATATTGTTTTATAATACTTCCCCTTTTTTGGTTGGCTATTATAAAAAAATAAAATCCTCCCACTTTTTTAGTTGGCTGTTTTTTAATCAACAATTACCCACTCAAATTTGCAATTATTTTGTTATTAATAAAAGTGAGAAAAAAAAGGAGGAATACAGTCGAATTTATCCCACAACTGATCGTGCTCCCAAATGTGGGCTTCCAACCAAAAATTCATATTTTATCAACACCTCCATAATTGATTGATTTATGTGATTTATAATTTCAAATCCTTTTCAACTTCCTATTTTATCTACTCAGTATACCAGTCTGATTAAAATTGCTTTGCAACTATAGCAACATAACTTCATGATATCAAATAAATTTCAGGTAATTCGATGCAATGGAATCTCAGAGTTGGTCGTTCGAATGTGGGTAATCCCAGATCGATTTAAGGCGAAAATACCGCATTCAATTGAATTGATTTTATAGAATTCAAAGGTAACATATTCAACTTTCTCATAATTTTAAAGTTCCGTTTCTCTGAAGTATTTCTTTTTCCCGTATTCGTAAAGTACTTGCATTCTATATGAAAATTCTTTCTTCCCGATTACTCAATTGTCCAAGAAGTTGCTCCAATAATTCTACTTTCATATATAGAGTTCTTTAACTGATATGGAAGCAACTGTAGTATTCTATTTTTTGACTTCAAATGTTGAGGAAAACTTTAGGCAGTGATTGTCCTAATAGATAAATATAAAATTCATGTATATTGTATTTTTGTACTTAATAACATCTATTTTGTTCAAAATATAAAACTTTGGCAGATATTACATATTGGTTGCCTTGCTTAAACTATCATTGGATGGACATACCAAAACTATGCCTATATATGAAATATGTGTAGTACAAGTATTCATCTTTCTGTCTCTTAATGCTGGCTTCATGATTCTGCACTAATAAGTAATATGATTTTTTAGGGTGATCGTATACATGCTTCAATCAGAAAGTATGTTGTTAAGTTTTTTAGGAACAAGATACATGAACTTCCCTTATATCGTATGAACTATTTTGTTGTCGGACCAAATAATTTGAAGTTGAGGACTACGACACACGACCTGAGGCTGACATTTACACAAAAGGCATTTGTTGAGGAAACAACTGGTCCTTCATTTCATATGAACATCTTTAAATTACGTAGTTTTGACCAACTAACAAATCTACATGATGTCGATGAGATAAAATTATTCAGTAATTATTCTTTTCCTTTTAATTTTAATAGTAGGTTTTGTAAAACTATGTGACTAACTTTTATATTTATATATGTTGTTGGTCAGGTTATGACCTACGAAGATGTTAAAACCTACAAGCAAGGAGACGATCAAAATGTCTTTATTAATATTGTACTCAAAGATGACCAGTAAGTCATACGCAAATAAAAACAATACTTTACGATAAAACTATCTACGTTGTTGATTAACATTTACCATAAAACATATAGGAGGAACATGATTTTGGCAACCTTACGGAGTGAACTTATGGATCAAATTCCATATCACTTGAATGAATTTACAGATGAACCCTTGATTGTTGTTTTCCAGCATACGAAAGCTCAATTTTTTTTAGGATTACTAGTAATTACATGTATTTTTGAATTGTAGTTTATTAATATTTTATAATTCCAAATTTATAATTATAATAAATTTGATACATATATAATTACTCAGTACGTAGTTGTTGGTATTAGATGCACAAGTAGTCGGGTCAGTTATGGCTCTCATCCTTGTGTTTGTTTGATTAATACAAAGTTAATGTAAGCTGTCAATTTTTGCTTCTTGCAAAAATTAAGATACATTATTAAGCTATTACCTCTGAAATACAATTTTGTCTTTTTATTGATGGTCTGGTACATTCTCATTGGTGTATTGTTTGAACTCCATTGAATCAGAGGCTTCTTTCCTTTGGCTCTAAACCTTAGTAGTCTTTGATTATGATGAACTTATGGCGGGCATATTATATATTTTTTGCTTGTCTGTCTATTATTATGGATTAACAGTCTTAAATGCAAGCAAACTCAATTATTTTGTCGGCCTTGAGCTGAAATTAGTTCATTTTCTCCTCAGCTGAAGCTCTTGGTTCTATTGCATCCACTAACCATCTTTAACAAATCAATATTTTTCGAACGACACTTACTCTGATATCTAGTCCCTGATGATTGGCTTGATATGGTAGAGCATGTATTCTTCCATGCATGTATGGAAGAATATAATTGTTAATTTTGAGACTGTAAAGAACATTATTGGACTGTAGGAAATAGTTGTATGTTTCTTTATTGTGTTTACTTATTACTTTATTATACGAATATTCATTACATTTATATGTTCCAAAAAATAATAGCATTTTCATATTCTTTTGTATCTACCGTCTTTTCCAACATATACTTTTTTATAAAAAAATTACATTTATTATTCTCTGCGCAACGTGCGTGTACGAATACTAATAAAGATAACACCAAGTCGTGTTTGTTTACCCTTAAAATCAGATAACAATCGAATTTATATGCGGTTTTAAGGATACGTGATATTACTTGATACAAATTAAAAATATAAATTAATATTGAAATAAGAGAATAAATGCAAACCACACAAATCGAACAACATTGGCCTTCGAGTTCGATCACCCTCGAACCAAGAAATGCCTCAACTGATGTACGAATAGAATAACAAGATGATAAGGGCTAGAAATAACAGTATATTACTTTGTGTTATGTATTGTGATTCGCATTACAAATGATTAGAGCCCCTTTATATAGTAGGGGTGTTTTACTCTTGATACAATTCTATACAAGGTAAAAAATCTCATGATTTGCTAATTAATCGGCCTCTCCTTGATACGTGCCCAGATTTTCGCCGTGATCTCCAACCGATCGCGGATATTTCGGCTTTCTGTTATTTGGCTCGGCAAATTTCCGTCGATATTGTTTGGTCTCGATCTTGTTCAATCCCTGGGTCACGAGCTCAACGATGTAACTTTGCACATCGATTCGATATAACCCGAGATCGAGTTTTAACATGTCATGTTTCGATCTCGATTAATCACACAAGAGGCAACTTGGTTTCGGCCGTATTCGTGTCAATCTGTCAAAACTTGTGAACAGTTTAACAAGATAAATAGAATTAAGATAGCACCAAATACATCAATATGTCATACTTTATGAACTATTTAACAAATCATGACAATCCGTCATGACTTGTGAATAATTTATACGTTTAGAATGGGAGATACACAAGCTCTAACTCGTTTTTATATATCAATTACCGAGATCGATTATAAACTCACTATTTTATGCTAATTTATCGAAACTATATTGGTGGAGTTAATATCAATTATGAACAACAGTGGAAACAAATTTCGCGATTTGCATTAGAAAAGAAAAGAATTGTAAGGAAATTATGAAAGGTGTTAATGGCATACTCTAGTATTGTAATGTGAAAATGATGTTAACTAAGCTATATCTTCATCTTAATTCCCTACTGTTTCTTACCCTAGGTATAGATTGTTAAAGAACTAATTAATAAGCAAATAAGATACTAAAAGAAAAGACTATCACGGTAAGCTTTTGCAGAATTCCGTCCACAAACGAACATATTGTGATGAAAAGGTTATCCCGTATTTTTCTAGCTAATTTTGTGTTCCGAGACCGTGAAAACCTCCTTCTATTTTACCTCGATTTGTGTGCGCATCCCGGACGTATAGCCGGGAAGCCTTTATGTGAAAAACTGTTAAAAATGATTTTTTGTATTAGAAATTTGAATAAAGTTGACTTCGGTCAACGTTTTTGGTAAACGGACCCGGAAATGAATTTGATGCAGCTGGTTGAGGCTACGAATATGGATTTAGAATCGGGTTTTTTGAGAAATGAGTAGAAGGTGAGAAAATAGAAGTAGGAGGCTTATCAGTGGTAATGTAACAACTATATTGCAGTTGTGATTGTTTCGTCATGCTTTGTGGGTTGGGGTGACGTGGGATCACCCGCGGGTATGTATTAGAAGTGTACAATCAGTGATTGGATGAGTTCAAGGTGAATCTTGACACGTTCGAGGGCGAACGTTTGTTTAAGAGGGGGAGGATTTGATGACCCAAAAGGTCATCCCGTATTTTTCTAGCTAATTATGTGTTTCGAGGTCGTGAAAACCTCCTTCTATCTCACCTCGATTTGTGTGTGCAGCCCGGACGTGTAGCCCGGAAGCCTTTATGTGAAAAACTGATAAAAATGATAATTTTGCATTAGAAATTTGAATAAAATTGACTTCGATCAACGTTTTTGGTAAACGGACCCGGACCCGTGATTTGACGGTCCCGGAGGATCCGTAGGTATCGGACTTGGGCATATCCCCGGAATCGAATTCCGAGGTCCCAAGTCTGAGAAATGAATTTTTAAAGAAAATTATTTTCTGAAAAATATAAAGGTTTTTGAAAATGAAATTTGATGTGAAACTTGTGGTATCGGGCTCGTATCTTGGTTCCGGAGCCTGGTACATGTTCGATATAATTTATGTGTGTTATCTGTGAAGTTTGGTAATAAGCGGACTTGATTTGACGTGATTCGGGTCAAAAATGCAAAATTTGATGTTTAAAGAAGTTTTGAGGAATTTCATTATTTTTTGGTTTGATTCGTCGTTTTAGTGTTATTTTATATGTTTTGAAACCTCGAGCAAGTCCGTGTTAGGTTATATGACTTGTGTGTGTGGTTAAACGGGGTTCCGGGAGCCTCAGGTGTATTTCGGATAGGTTTTGGGTCGATTTTCCCTCATTTTTCCACTGCTGATCTCTGTTTTCTGGTTTCCTTTTATGCGATCGCATAGATATAGTCGCGATCGTATAGCATTATTTTGGCTTGCCCAGTTTTCCTTCAATGCGTTCGCATATACTCGTATGTGAGCGCATACCTTCACAAAACCGTACACTTCGCGATCGCATCTTGTCCTTTACGATCGCACAGTAGAGAGTCAGGCTTGGGCCAGACCCTGTTTCCCTACGCGATCACCAACCCTGCATCGCGTTAGCATATGCCCCATTTTTCCTCTTATGCGATTGCAATGTAACCCATGCGATCACACTATACTATTTTGGCAGCGACCCTTTCTTCATCTATGCGATCGCAATAACTGGCCCGCGATCGCATTTAACAAAAAAAATGTCTGGACATAATGGTTATTATCTCAAAATCTGGGTTTCGCCATTTTAAACCTATTTTGACTTCTAGAACTCGGTTTTGGGCGATTCTTTGAGGGGTTTTCACACAAATCGAATGGGTAAGTGTTCTTCCACTAGAATTAAATATATTTCATGCATTAGTTCTTGTTTTTATCATTTAATTTGTGTTTTGGGTTGAGGGGATTGTGGGTTTTAAAAGAAAATTTCAAAAATGTAAAATCATGTTTTGAAAGACCAAATGATATCGGAATTGGATAGATTTAGTATGGGTGAACTCGTATCAAAATAGGTAACCGAAATTTATAAAATTTGTCGGGTTCCGATGTGCGGGCCCGGGGATCGACTTTTGGGTCGATTTTTATAATTTTGTAAAGATTGAAACTTTATTATTCGGAATAGTTCCTTATACGTTTTATGTGTATTTTGAAGTTGTTCTAGTTGATTATGAGCCGTCCGGAGGTCTTTCCGCCCGAGAAGTCTATTTTTGAGTACCGGGTTTTCGTCTTTGAGGTAAATATCTTGTCTAACCTTGTGTGGGGGAACTACCCCTTAGGATTGAGTCTTCCTTGTTGATTGTAATCCGAGTATGCGAGATGACGAGTGTGCACTCGGACTTATTTGCAATTAGATTGTCCTTTTAGGATGCGTAGATTCTTGTATTACCTGTGTATGATTTATAATTGTTACATTTGAATCCTTGGTTGTAATTTTATCCCTTCC
>MDKJ01088279.1:0-64636 GCA_005239525.1 Nicotiana knightiana | reverse complement strand
GGCCCTGACCTGACCTCGTCACTACTTGACCGAGGTTAGGCTTGGCACTTACTGGGTACCATTATGGATTACTCACGCCCTTCCTGCACATGTTTTAGTCTGCAGGTCCAAGTACCTCTCATCCGCATCATTGGGGGGCACGTATCGGAGGCGCCTGTTGTTACCTTTGGACTTCAAGAGACTTTAGCACAGTTTTTGAGAGAGTTTGGTACATTGGTTCAGGTGGGATTGATTCTCGTTGTACCAGCTACTTTACGAACTGGGGGAGGGACCCATACTCCCGCCGCCCATACACTAGAGCAGCGAATTCATGTTGGTCAGACTCCAGGTCTCATAGTGACACAGCCTGTGTTCCCATTTCAGTAGGTGGTAAGAATCACTTGCTGGGTAGAGGACAAGTGGGTCCAGGAGAGAGAGGACAAATGAGGACAAGAGAGAGAGTACAGGGAGGCGAGGAGACCTCGTAGACTGGAGAGATCCACCGGTCCTTATTTTGGAGGTAGGGTACAACATGGTAGGGGTTTTGTGGGTCAACTAATTCAGTTTGCATTTCAGGCTTCGCACAATGTTTTAGTTGTTCATAGATCTCAGGGTACCCGTACCGCATGATTCCTATGGCCATGTCAGTAGCGAGGTTGTTTTGAGTGCGGCGACACTTGCCATGTGGTGAGGATTTTCCCCAGACTTAGGAAAGGTGCACCTCCACAGACTTCTCAGTCGCCACGTGCTCCACCGGGTCCTCCAGCCATTCTTCTAGCTAGCTACTGCCCTACCTACTCAGGAAGCTCAAGTTAGAGGTAGTGCAGGTCGAGGTCGCCCTAGAGGGGGAGGCTAAGCCAGGTATTATGCCCTTCCTGCCCGTTCAGAGGCAGTTGCTTCAGATTTTTTCATCACAGGTATCGTCCCCGTCTGTCATAGATATGCATCGGTATTATTTGACCCAGGCTCTACGTATTCATATGTGTCTTCTTATTTTTCTCCGCATTTGATGGTATCTCGAAATTTTTTGAGTTCCCCTATTTATGTATCTACTCATGTGAGAGATTCTCTTGATGTGGACTGCGTATATCGGTCGTGTTTGATTGATCTTAGTGGTTTTGAGACCAGAGCCGACTTATTATTGCTTAGTATGGTAGATTTTGATGTTATCAAGGGCATGGACGAGTTGCCTCCCCAGTATGTTTTTCTTGATTGTCACGCTAAGATCGTGACGCTGGCTATGCCAGGCTTACCGCAATTAGAGTGGAGAGGTAACTTAGAGTATACTCCCCACAGGGACATTTCATTTATTTAGGCTCAGCGAATGATTGAAAATGGGTGTGATGCGTATTTGGCCTATGTGATAGATGTCAGTATTGATGCCTCTATGTTGAGTCAGTTCCAGTAGTGAGGGACTTCCCTGATGTGTTTCCAGCTGATTTTTCGGGCATGCCGCCTAACATAGATATTTATTTTGGCATTGATTTGTTGTCGGGCACTCAACCCATATTTATTCTTCCTTACTGTATGGCTCCTCCTGAGTTGAAAGAGGTGAAAGAGCGGTTGCAATAGTTTCTTGATAAGGGCTTCATTAGGCCCGGTGCGTCACTTTGGGGTGCTCTGGTCTTGTTTGTTAAGAAAAGGATGGTTCTATGCATATGTGTATTGAGTATCGTCAGCTGAACAAGGTTACCGCGAAGAACATGTATCCATTGCCTCGCATTGATGATTTATTTGATCATTTACAAGGTGCCCGGGTGTTTTCCAAGATTGACTTGTGTTCTGGCTATCATCAGTTGAAGATTCCAGGGCCCGATATCCCAAAGACTACTTTCAGGACCATATACGGTCATTATGAGTTTCTTATCATGTCTTTTGGGCTGACCAATGCCCCATCAGCCTTTATGCATTTGATGCACAGTGTATACTGGCCTTTTCTTGACTCCTTCGTCATTGTGTTTATTGATGAAATTCTAGTGTATTCTCGGTCTCGGGAAGATCATAAATAGCACCTTAGGACCGCGCTTCAGACTATGAGGGAGAAGAGGTTGTATGCAAAAAACATTTAAGTGTGAATTGTGGCCTGATTCAGTGGCATTCTTGGGTCACGTAGTGTCTTGTGATGGGATCGAGGTAGATTCAAAGAAGGTGGAGGAAGTGCAGAGGTGTCCTAGACCATCATCATCTACAGAGATCCGTAGTTTCCTTGGTTTGACGGGATATTACTGTCGCTTTGTAGAGTGGTTTTCATATATTGCAGCACCTATGACCAGGCTAACCTAGAGGGGTGCTCCGTTCAGGTAGACATAGGAGTGTGAGGAGAGCTTTCAGAAGCTCAAGACAGCTTTGACTACAGCCCCGATATTGGTATTGCCTACAAGTTCGAAGTCTTACACTTTCTATTGTGATGCATTGAGGATTGGTCTTGGGACTACGGAACGATATTTCGGTAGATCCCACCGTTCTGAATATTTACTTTGGGACCACTGAAAGATATTCTGGTAGATCCCCCTATTTTGCATATTTACTTTGGGACTACGGAACGACATTCCGGTAGATCCCCCTTGTTTTGCATATTTACGTTTGGGACTACGGGACGGTATCCTGGTAGATCCCCTGTTATTATCTTTGTGTACTGATCTTGTGACTTTTTATGACTTCTTCCTTGATTAAATTTTAGTACTTATTTTTTTTATGTAATATTTCGTTCTATCGTAGCTTATTTTATATATACTAGTAGGGACCTGACCTGACCTCGTCACTACTCGATCGAGGTTAGGCTTGGCACTTATTGGGTACCATTGTGGTGTAATCACGCCCTTCCTGCACATGTTTTCATGTACATGTCCAGGTACCTCTCATTCGCATCATTATTAGTGCAGCCGCAGCAGTCACCAGAGACTTCAAGGTATATCTGCATGTGTCCTCATATCCTCGGAGTACCCTCAATCTTTTACTTTGTTTCCCTCTTGTATTTCTTAGGCTCTTTGTATAGCAGACTGTTAGATAGATTTCGTAGAGCTTCTGACTCATGGTTCCGGGTTTTGGGAAGTGTTGTGTATAAATTGGCATGTTGCTTTTACTTTTATATGCCGAGCGGCATTTTAACTATATATAGACATTTTGATGCTTAGTTGTTTCCTTTATATTCTTTATTTTTTGTTATTTCAATGTTAATAGTCTAACCTAGTCGTAGTGATTAGGTACCATCACGGCGTCTTTCGGAGGGGGAAAAATGGGTCATGACAAATTGATACCGGACGAAAATATACAAGATGAATTGGCATATTTAGCCTTAGAGTACGTTGGCAAAAGTAACCAAAAATTGATATTGTATAGCTAAATTAAAAAACAACTACTTTCTTATTTTATTTTCTCAACTTGTAATCCCTCTCTATATCTCATTGTTTTCTCCTTCTCCGTCTCTCTTCCATATTTTTTTTTCTATCTCTCTTCTTTCTAAACAATCATTGAAGATTGATTGTTAAATTTTAAATTAAATTTTCTGGTTGGGCCATACTAGACAATCAATTGAAGGCCTAAAGCTAACAATATGATGACCCGATAGGTTGTTTTTGGTACTAGCCTTTATTTTCGTTTTTTGAGATCTCTATTAGCTCAATGTGATATTTTTTTATTTGCATGCATGGTCCGAATCTTTTTTTCCAGAAAGTTTTTATGTAAAAATTTGAACAAGATATGATTTTTGGCTTTAAAAACAACTTGAGTTGACTACAATCAACATTTTGTGCAAATATCCCAGATCGGTATTTTGATGATATCGGAGGGTTTGTATCATGATTTTGGACTTGGTTGTATGCCTGAAATTTTATTCGGAAGTCCCTACGTTGATTTGACTTATTTTTCCCAAAATTAGTAATTTGAAGGTTCCAGGTTTGATCGTATGTTGACTTTATGGCTACCGAGTTCGGATTTTAATTTTGGGAATCGGTATAGGTCTGTTTTTTTATTTAAAACTTGTTTGAAAATTTTGGTGCAAATCAAAGTTGGTTTGATAGGATTGAGACGCTCGGTTGTGATTCGGAAGTTCTTGAGTTTTCTTTAATATTTCATGCATTTTGACATCCAATTCGTAGTTCTAGGTATTATTTAGGTGTTTTGATCGTGCGAGTGAGTCCATATGATATTATTACTACACTGGTGTGCGTTTTTAGTTTTTAAGCACGGGCTCGGGTGAGTTTCAGATAGGCTACGGACTGTTTTAGACTTAGAGGTTGTTGGTTTAAGCTGTTTTCTGACGTCTGGTGTTTTGTGCTTCGCGATCACGGAGGGGAATTCAGTGCTAGGGAGGATTGGTTCTTCATAAACGCGGGGACTGGGTCGCGAACACAAAGTAGTGGGGGTCTACCCTTTGTGAATTCAACATCCACCTCGCAAATGCGTAAGCTTGTGGGATATGGGGGCAGGCTTGGGGCATCCTTCTACGTGAACTCAACACACTGGTCGTGAATGCGGAGGTAAGTCTAGGGATGTCTTCGCGAATGCGTGAAGGAGTTGGCGATCGTGATGGACATTTGTCCAGTGTTCTTCGTGAAGGCGTCAAGTGCTTCACGATCATGAAGGGCACTCGACGCCCAGGTATTAAAACATTTTAAAGTCGGGATTTTCATCATTTTCAAGTTTGAGCACGGCCTAGAGGCGATTTTAAAGAGATTTTTCATCCCAAGTTCATTGGTTAGTAAGTTTTAACTTGCTTTATTACATCTCCACAAACACCCATATTTTAACCTTTACTCTAAGTTTTTTTTCATGGTAGAAATTAGGGATATTGGTCGAAATTGGTGATTTTGTAAACTTGAGATTTAGACCTCAAATTGAGGTTGGATTTCGAAACTATTCACATAACGGACTCGGGGTTGACTTTTGTTGACTTTATTCAAAATCATTAAATATTGAATCTTTTCCACTAGTGGGTAGTTTCTGAAGCCTACTTTTAACTATTTGAACTATATTTGGCTAATTCGTTTTTATAGGCTAATTTTAAAGGAAAAGATGCAGTTGTGCCTTGAATTGGTTGCGGAGCAAGGTAAGTGTCATAGCTAATCTTGACTTGAGGGATTAGGACTTGTTAGTCTACTTGCTACGTGTATTATGTGCAGGGACGATGTATATGTGAGGTGACGAGTATATATACATTGTCATTGGGTTAAAACATGTGGGCGGAAATTATTTGTTTTGTAATAGGTTGTTTTATTGACTATGTTTTCCATGCTTAGGATAGATTATTACTTCTTTAATTATTTTCCTGGTATTTATTGTTTATTGTAATGATGCTAGGAATTTTGAAAGTCGAGTTTGGTATCATGGCACTATAATGTAAGTGAAATTACTTCCCGCCTTGCATTGTTATCTCAAATTTGTATTGTTGTTTGGTGAGGAAGAGTGAAAAGCACGAAGGGTGTTGCCATGCCTTATTTGCATTCACTATCATCTATTGAGAGGTTGTGAGGTATAAAGCACGAAGGGTGATTCTATGCATTTGATTACTTATCATCATTTACATATTATGGGAGGTTGAGAGTAAAAACACGAAGGGTGATGTCGTGTCATTCTATTTACGATATAACATGGTGAGGAAGACAGTAAAAGAACTAGGTTGTTTAGGTTTCACAAGTCATGAGAAAGCTTAGTAGAATCTGAAAGATCGGTACAGAGACGCATATAGTCATCTTGTAGAGGCAATGGAGATTTAGGAAAATTTCTTTTCTTTCTTTCCATATCATGCAATTTTATTCTATAATTGATGTTTGAATCTTTACATTCTTGTTCTCTCGCAGATGGCGAGAACACACACAACATCTACAGCCGATCAAGATCCGAAGCCCCCTATTGCAGCTACTACCAGGGGTAAAGGTCGGGGCTGAGGTCGAGCCAGAGGAAGAGCTTAACCTAGAGCACGGGTGGTAGCATCTATTACAGAGACTGAGATCGAGCAGGAGGAGGAGGTTTTAATTTAGACCGTGTCTGTTAGTCTAGCTCTGATCCCGGAGGGGTATTGCTAGCCCATTACTTCATGACACTCTAGTCCTCTTATTGTGCCTTATGGAGAGCGTGGCCCAGACCGGTGCATTTCCGGCTGCACCAGCTAGCTCTCAGGCTGGGGGAGGAGCACAGACTTCCGCTACTCACACACCAGAGAAGATAGCTCAGTGATATCAGACTCCGGTAGTCTCGCTTGTTAGAATGCCTCAACCTATTGTTGCTAGATAGATCGGGTAGAGGCCTGCAATGTCTTATGAGGGATTGACGAGATTGGACAAGTTGACAAAGCTCATTCACATTCATTTTAGTGGTGTACCTTTAGAGGACCCACGAGATTATGTGAACCATTTCCACGAGGTGTTGCGCAACATGGGTATTGTAGAGTCCAATGGAGTTGACATTGCAGTGTTTCAGATGACCGGTTTGGCTAATAAATCGTGGAAGGATTATGTGCGGACCAGACAAGCGGTTTCACTTCCACACAGTTGGGATCATCTTTTGCAGTTATTTTTGGAGAAGTTTATTCCTTTCCCTCTGAGAGAGAAGAACCACATGCAGTTAAAGCGCATTAAGAAAAATAACATGACTATTACCCACTACGAGATTTGATTTGTGGACCTAGCTCGCCATGCAGTTATCTTACTTCCTATTGAGAGGGAGAGAGTGAGGAGATTCATTGATGGACTTAATTTTAGTATCAAGATGCAGACAGACAAGGAGACTAGGGATGACATCTCTTTCCAGCGAGCCATAGAGATTTCTAGACAGATCGAGATAATTCGTGGTCAGGATAGGAAGGCGGTATTTGAGAAGAGGCCATGTTATTTTTGTGGGTTTTTTGGTGCCCCGTCTCAAGGAAGGAGTTTATTTGGTATGGGCTCTCCTCCCAAGTCGATTCAGTCAACGTTTCAGGCATCCCACAGTGCTTCGGTAGTCGTGGTTCTTCTGGGTCTCATCCTGAGCAGCTAGCCTATAGCGCACCTTCAGCTCCTATTAGTGCACTTCCAATCCACATTTATCAGGGTGGTTATCCAGGACGACAACGTCAGTTCCAGAGTCCGCAATCACAACATACGAGGACTTATTATACTTATGGAGATCCAAGGCATGTTGTGAGATTTTGACCTAGTTCACAGGGCGGCTGTCACGCCCCGAACCTGGAGGGCGAGACCTGCACCCGGTGCCGCACCTATCCTTGCGTACCAACTTGCGACTAAGGGACTCAGAACATATAATGTCATACTTTGGCCATAGGCCACATTGCAAGACAATTTGCAAACAGTGACTAAACATCAATATAAAGCTAGACCGACAAGGCCGTCATAACAATTACAGCTGGCAACCTAAAAAAATATTTATACAAGGCTTACAAGGCCAACATACTGCACTAACTGACAGGATATGTCTACAAACCTCTACTGATGGATGTACTGTGATCGGAACAGGGCCTCGACCTACTCATAACATATATACATGTATACACAAGATGTACACAAAACTCCAGACCCGGTAACTACGAAGGACGTGGAGCTTACCGATCAAGGTGAACTCGGGCGACACCTACTAAGGAGGTCTACCAGTATGTCCGTCTGAATCTGCACGCATGAAATGCAGCGCCCGCGGCAAAAGGGACGTCAATACGAAATAATGTATCGAGTATGTAAGGCAACATATTAACTGAAAGCTAAAACTGAACTGATAATATAATAAATGAAATCAACTGGGAGTCAAAGATAATCTGAAGATATGCTTACCTGCTGATACCGACTCAACTCTCTTAATATAGTAAGTAAAATATATATCCGGCCTTATAGGGCTCGTTATATATAATTGCTTTGTCGTAGTAGGCTCGCTCATAGGCGCTCGGCCATACTAGGCTCGGTATCTCTTCCATGCTGGGCTCGCTCATGGGCGCTCGGCCACAATAGGCTTGGTATATAACTTACCATATTATCTGAGGTTGCCCAATAGGGTCCTGCCCAACGATTATTGCTCGATGGTGCTAAAAATATTGTAATACTACATATATGTAGACCCTTTTCTCTCTTGATTGGATGAAGACAATACTCAACTGAATATAAAGTCTTGATAAAGGATAATACTGTGATTTATGAGACTGGGATAATGTACATAAATTTGGGAGTATGAATTTCTCGTTATGACTCGTTATAAGCACATGTAGTTACGAGATCATGCAAAAATTAAGGAAGGGCTTAGACTTAACATACCCGAGTTGATTATATTAACAAGCCTTCTAACATACGGCATTTGAAACAAAACACGTGACGGCAAGATCGAAGTAGAGAAAAAACCGTATGATATTCTTGAGAAAGATTGCACCGTACTCCCTTAGAATCGAAAATCTCACGTTGCTAATTTGTCTTGTATGAATTTTTGTAACAAATTCCGTATGATCACTTTGTGAATTTGATCACAACCTTGTAAGATACTTACTTAAGAAATCACGTTGAGAGTCTTTATGGCTTTTCTGAATTCCATATCTTTGTGAATAATCCAAATCTTGAATTTGAGAAGTCATTCTTCGATCATTTCTTTAAAGGTTTCCACCTTGCAAAGTTATTCAAGAGTCACTTAATGGATCATATATGTGGCGGCCACGTTGGGGGAAATTCCCGCCCAATAATTATCCACTTAATT
This sequence comes from Nicotiana knightiana, assembly GCA_005239525.1. NCBI lineage: Eukaryota > Viridiplantae > Streptophyta > Magnoliopsida > Solanales > Solanaceae > Nicotiana > Nicotiana knightiana. The sequence goes on along the minus strand of MDKJ01088279.1, from coordinate 55,996 downwards.
CATTAATTAATTTGTTAATCCCCCATTAACCAATAATTACCCAATTATCCACATAATTAGGAATTATCTCAAATTACTTAAAATACTACTCAATTTTAACACGCTTTGTACACCTTACTATTATGGTCATGTGGTACCTAGTATGACAGTAGTCGATAAATACGGGGTATTATAGCTTGGACCGTATTTTATCCCAAATTGCCAAAATTCGACGAAACTCATTTTTTTCCGATTTGTTTACCCTCTCTCCTTCACGAATTTACTCATCACTTGCTGAAATAGCACAATGCTTGTAGCCTTCTATCTGAAGTATTGACTATTCTCAAACTTCTACATTTGAGTATCTCGTATGTTGTTCACCTTTACCATACTTATCTTAAAATATCGCATCACATCTTCTATCTCTTTTATGACCTCCCTTCCACATAGGTATAATTCACGTCCACTTCTGGAACTTCTATTATAATACATGCACCTCTTTACACAATATGATGGGAGCTTCATACTGACTTCTTATGAGGTTGGTACTCTTCTAACTGGCTTTATCGTAGAGTCGTTATAGAATATGGCTATTGTATTGTCTCTCTTGTACCTCTAATATTAAGTGTGATTCTACAATGTTCTCAATCACGATGTCCATAATTTTCTAGGTCCAATAATCAAACTCCTGACTTACTTAATTGATGTAAATCCTTAGTTTCCGCTTTCCTCTGATCAACCTTTATGTAGGCTTAAGCTATATCCCGATCTGCGGCTCATGGTATTAGTTATTACTTTATCCTTTCATGGGCGCAATGAAATATCCATGATACAAACTTCTAACAATTCAATCCTTTGTCTATGACCTAGACTCAGTTCTTTTTTTTAACTTATACCGGAGTTTTCTACGGCTGAATGATTGTCAACAGCATGGATAATACTCTGAGATCTTAAGTGCAATCATAACGTAACTAACTCTGGATCATTGGTCAAATAATTTATTTTGTTCCTTCTCGCCTTTCTTCAAACGTAAGCTATTACTTTTCCTGGTCTTTCTGCCCCTTGTTGCGTCCATACTTATCTTATCTTGGTGCTCACGAATACTAGAATCCCATGTAACCCTTATGATATCGAATATCACTTGCTTCTTGTTCATTAGTCACGATAGATGCCACCTTCTTAGAGAGTGCATACAATGTTGTAGTGAGACTGTTTATATTTTTTATATATGACCATTTCTTCTTCAAGTTATTATGCTTAGGTTGAAGCATTCTTCCTTATTTCCTCAGCTAGTCTCTCATTGTAGTACTTAGGGATGTCCCTCTGACTCTTGTAAAGATGCGAGCTTATTACACCGATTTTGGGGAGCGTATTGTTGAGATTATGTTTTGTATCAGAAGGTTCTATCAGGTATTCAGCTTCATTTTTAGCATTGATAATTATTTGGTCAAGTTATTATTCTTTGATAGGCTTACCTAGTCATAGAGACTCGGTGCCATCACGACATCCTACGGAGGAAAATTGAGGTTGTGACAAGTTGGTATCAGAGCTCTAGGTCCATAGGTGGTACGAGTCATAAGCAGGTTTAGTAGAGTTATGCAAATCGGTATGGATACATTTGTACTTATCTTCGAGAGGCTACGAAACTATTAGGAAAACTCCACTTCTTTGATTCGTTATCGTGCAAATTGGTTGACCTCGAATACTGAACCTTTGACTTTCTATTCTCTCACAGATTATGAGGACACGCACTGCTAGATCCGACGATCAAACACCTGCCCCCTGCTAAAGCCGTGAGAGGCTAGGGACATGATAGAGGCTAAGAAGGGACACTTCATTAAACCAGAGCACTTACTCGAGCTGTGACGAAGGAGCCACCAATAGCTCCAGTTGGGGGACAGGCACCGGAGGCACCTGTCCCACCCTAGCACTTTAGGAGACCCTCGCACAATTCTTGAGCATGTTCGAAAAGCCATGGCTCAGGTAGGGTTGATTCCACTTACACCAGCCACATCTCAAGCTGGGAAGCAGAACAGACTCTGTGGCCCATACCTCAGAGCAACGGGTCAAGGTTGATCAGGTCCCAAAGGTTATAGAGGTACAGCCTATTGCTCTAGTTCATCCTGTGGTTAAGGAAGCAATATATGAGGAGCAGCAGCTTGGGCTCAGGAGGTTCTAGAAGTATCACCCTCCTACTTTTAGTAGTTTGGCTTCAGAGGATGCACATAGTTTTCTTGAGGAGTTCCACTGAATTCTCCGTATTATGGGTGTTGTGGAGACGAGTGGGGTTGCTTTTACTACATTCCAGCTAAACGGAGCGGCATATCAGTAGTGGCGAGTGTACGAGGTGGGTAGGCCAGCTGAGGCAGCTTCACTCATATGGGATCGATTCTTAGAGTTATTCGTCAGAGATTTTATTCCTCAGATACTTCAAGATGCATGGCGCACAAAGTTTGTGCAGCTGCACCAGGTTACTATGACAGTGTCGGAGTATGCAGTCTGATTCAATGATTTGTCCAGATATGCACCTGCCTTAGTTTTTACAGTCAGAGAGCAAGTCCATCGATTTGTCGAGGGGCTCAACTATGGTATTAGGTTCAGCTTGGCTCGGGAGTTTGAGGAAGACACTCCATATTAGTAGGTTATTGAGATTGCACGAAGGTTGGAGGGTATGCGAGGCTGTGAGAGAGATGATAGGGAGGCCAAGAGGCCTCGAGGTACGAGAGGATTTATTGGTGGTCATGTTGCAGCTATAGCCCGTCATAGTAGAGGCTATATGAGTCTTCTAGTTCATTCAGCACTTCCAGATTTGTGGTGCTCCGGGTATTCCGAAGTCTCAGGTTACACACTCTACTCAGTCACTTTCTAGTGTACCTCCTGCATGGGGTGCCTTCAGCGGTCAATCAAGTCGACCAGGCCCGAGCCAGTCCCAACCGCCACGCCCATCGAGAGCTTTCTTTGAGTGTGACGGTACTTTCCACATGGGTAGAGACTGCTCTAGACTCAGGAGGGGTGCACCTCTCTAGGCTACCCAAGCTCTACGGATTCAGTCAGGTCCACATACTTTCAAGGCCATGGTTACTGCCTCAGTTGCCGCTCCACCTGCTCAGCCAGCTAAGGGTAGGGGACAAGTGGGTAGAGGTCGCCTTAGAGGGGAGGCTAGGCAAGATTTTATGCTTTTTCGAGTAGGACAGAGGCATTTTCTATAGGGATGCATCATTCTTATTTGATTCGGGATCTACTTATTCATATGTGTCATCTTACTTTGTTTCGTATTTGGATATATCTCGTGATTCTTTGAGTTGTCCTATTTATGTGTCCACGCCTATGAAAGATTCTACTGTTGTGGACAGTATGTATCGGACGTGTTTAGCTGTGATTGGGGATTTTGAGATCAAAGTCGATATGTTCTTACTTAGTATGCTAGACTTTGATATTATCTTAGGCATGGACTAGTTGTCGCCCTATCATGATATTCTAGATTGTCACGCCAAGACTGTCACTTTGGCTATACCAGGTTTACCACTATTAGAGTGGAAGGGAGCATTAGATTATGTTCCTAGCAGGGTTGTATCATTTCTAAAGACTCAATGGATGGTTGAGAAAGGGTGTGATGCTTATCTAGCCTTTGTGAGGGATATCAGTGATGATACTCCTACCGTTGAGTCAATTCCGGTAGTGAGAGACTTCCCAGATGTATTTCCAGCGGATCTTCCGGGCATGCTGGCGGATAGGGATATCAATTTTGGTATTGACTTGTTGTCGGGCACTCAACCCATTTTTATTCCACCATATTGTATGGCCCTAGCGGAGCTGAAAGAGTTAAAGAAGCAGTTGCAAGATTTACTTGATAAGGGTTTCATTCGGCCTAGTGTGTCACCATGGGGTGCTTCGATCTTGTTTGTGAAGAAGAATGATGGTTCTATGCGCATGTGTATTGATTATCAATAGTTGAACATTATTACAGTGAAGAACAAGTATCCACTGCCACAGTGACTTATTGATTAGCTATAGGGTGCCAGAGTGTTCTCAAAGATTGATTTGTAGTCAGGTTATCATCAGCTGAAGATTCAGGATCTAGATATTTCGAAGACTGCCTTCGGGACTCGATATGGTCATTACGAGTTCCTTGTGATATCATTTGGGCTGACAAATGCCCCAACGACATTTATGCACTTGATGACGCTGTATTCTAGTGTTATCTTGATTAATTTGTCATTGTGTTTATTGATGAAATTTTGGTGTACTCCTGCAGTCGGGAAGATGATGAGTAGCACTTGAGGATAGTGATCTAGACCTTGAGAGAGAAGAAGTTGAATGCCAAACTCTCAAAGTGTAAATTCTGGCTTGATTCGATGCCATTTTTGGGTCATGTAGTGTCGAGTAAGGGGATCAAGGTAGATCCGAAGAAGATTAAAGTAGTGCAGAGTTGGCCCAGACCGTCTTTAGCTACTGAGATCCGGAGTTTCCTACACCAATGACCATATTGACCCAGAAGGGTGCTCCTTTCTGATGGTCCGATGAGTGCGAGGCGATCTTTCAAAAGCTCAAGACTGCTTTGGCTACAAACCTAGTGTTGGTGTTGCCTACGGGTTCGGGGTCTTATACTGAGTATTATGATGCGTCACGTGTTGGCGTTGGCACGACATTGATGCTAGACAGTAAGGTGATTGCCTACAAGGTGTTTGCTAAAATGCCTAAAATAGTAAATTGAACACAGTTGAATTCTACGTAGCCGAGTGTAGTTGTACATGATGTTGGGCGAAGTGTGGGGTGTTTGGGGGTATTGTATCTTGTTGTAAACTCTTGTAAGTAGTAGTTGGTGTACTATGTTAGTGTGGTAATGTGAACTTTAGCTTTGCTTGCTTGCACCACGGTTAAGCTATGGTCATGTTAGACTCTTTGAATTGTGCGGCATGGAGAAGTCTTGAGTACCTATAGCCTTGTGATGAGACAATGGTGCATGTTGAACCACTTCTTTGAGTCGATTATACATAGCCTTCGGTTTTAAGTGTGGATCATCTTTGCCTCTCACGATGACCTTGGGCGAAATTTCTTGATTCATTCTCATACTTTTGTTTATCATGTGTAGGTTGCTATGGCTCGTGAAAGTGCCGCCAAAGGAAAAGGGGTGGGAAAGTCCTCCTCCACTACTCCCCCTCCCAAAAAATACAAGCAAGGTGAGGTTTATTCTCGAAAAACTAAAGGAAAGCAGGTTGCTAGCGGGTCGACGAGGCAACCACGGACTTGAGTGGAACTAGTTCGAGATGGGGCCATCAAATGGCATGATAACTTTGTGCCATATGGGAGATATGTCTCTGAAATGGGGATTAATGAAAAGGCTCTAGAAAGGAACTTCTCGGATGTACTTGCCCAGTTGGTGGAGATGAAGATTGATAAGCCCATAGAATGTCCGGGCCCTACAAATCTGAGCATGGTATGAGGGATATATGCCAACTAGAACGTAGACATGTTCCAGTCATGGGTCCGAGGAAAGGATATATGTAAAGACCCGTAAAATTTTCTTGTCAAAAAAAATTAAAAAAACAATAATAATAATATCCGAATGAATCCCCGAGTTGTTGTTATTGTGGAAATTTTCGAAACAGACCAGAACTGAGTAAAAAGTACCCCCAAGATTTAAAGAATACAAATTTTTTCAGAAAGTGGGTCTTATGCGACGCATTATGAGATCGCATAACGTGTATGCGGACAACACAACGGTCGCATACCTGGGTAGTGTGTTTCGAAATTTTGGCTCATCTTGAGGGCCATTATGCGGTCGATTATGCGGACCACATGTCAGGAATGCGATCGCATTCCTGACCGGATTCTTGTGTCGGGCTTCTATTTTTTTTTTTTTTTTAACACCCGACCCCAATCCATTAAAAACACCACTCCCCTTCATTTTAACCACTTTTTTCTGAGAAATTAGAGAGAGGAAAGAGTGGGTTCTAGAGGGAGAAAGTTCCAACTTCATTAAATTGGTCTTCCTTCATCAATCAAGCTTGGAATTAATCAAATAAAACACGGATTTCTTCACTCTAAGAGGTTAGCTTCCACCCCACTGACCCTAAATTTCCAGATTTTGTTAAAAATGACTTATGGGTAGGATACTTTGTAAGGATGGGGTTAAGAGTCGTTCATGCATGTACCCATTTTATCATAAGCTAGTAAAGAAAAATAGGTTGGGGTAACCTTTAACTAAAAAAAAGGGGTTAGTTAATCTAAAGGAGCACCTAGTGTTTGATAGAAAGCTCAAATGAGTTCAAGACATGTTCATGATTCCTAATTCTAAGTTTAAATGTGTCACATTGTGAATTAGATTGAAGGTGCTAGAAGGTCCGGTGACTTCAGCTAGAAATTAAGGGGAAAAAATCTCGGTTCGAGGTATGTATGGCTAACTTTAACCTTCGTAGAATCCTCTTGTTGGGTTCGAATATGTGGTATGTGCACCTTATGTGGGAATGTGTGAAATAGTTGAAAACCATACGTGGAAAAATAATGAAAGGAGTATTATGAAATAATGTAACTGAATTGAGCAAATGTGGCAGTACCGTGTTCATTGAATTTTCTACTTGATAAATGTTGTGGGGCCTTGGGACAAATTAAATGAGTTGTTGATATGAAATTGTATTCCTTGAAAGGATAATTCTTGTGATGTAATTGTTTGTGGTTGCTGTTATGAAATATGATTGTCAGGGGGATCGGGTTGCGCGCCACAACACAAAGCAATAAGCTTCATGAGGTGTGAGGTAATAAGGGTGGCCGAGGTAATAAGGGTGGCCGAGGTAATAAGGAGGAAACCTGATCGATATCACTACTGAAATGAAAAGCTATGGGATCTTGAATATGATGGTGTTGAAGGGGAAAAAGGGAAAGATTGTGAAACTTGTTTGATTATGGTTGTTTCTTTTCAGGTACCTTGATTTATTTGGTTATATCACTGTCTCTTAATTGTGTACTGTTTGATTGTACTTGGGATAAATTTTTTGTATACATACTAGTACTATTCGACAGTACTAACGTCTATTTTGCCGGGGGCGCTACATCTTTTATATGGATGTAGGTGGGTCCTTAGCAGGTAGCCTAGCTCGCCGTTAGTGGTGTCTTCTCCTCATCCTCTTCTAGTTGTACTAGTGAGCCCCCTTCCTCTCGGGGCCATGTGTAGTTCCTGCTATCTCTTTTGAGTATATTATGTATTGTAAGGTATAGCCGGGGCCTTGTTGCCGACAAGTATTGTATAAACTCTTAAACATTCTTAGAGGCTCCGTAGACACTATGTGGGTGTATATATGATATTTTGGGCAGTGGTTGTAATTGTTCGTAATCATGGACCGTATTGGAAGTGTTGTATCTATTTGTATGTAACAGGAAATCTAATATGATAATGTAATACGAGGAAAATAAATTGGACTTATTATGGTAATCACACGCTTTTAAACTTATTTCACTGTTTCATACAAATCATGTACGATATTATCACATGGGGTAGGAAAGGCAAATCAGGTTCGCTTGACTGGGATCACCCGGTTGAGTGCCGGTAGCGTCCCTCGATTTTAGGGAGTGACAATATACCAGTGGATAGGCAAGCTTTGTGTGGCTTCTTGGAATTTTATAGCCCTAATCCACGGAGGCTAAAAAGTTCTTCAAAATTCCACGCTACCGGCAATACATCACACACTTTGCGGCGTTGATTGTAATGTGAAGTGCACGCGGACTAAGGGAAATGCCCACCTTGAGATGCTCCATTTTGACTTCAACAAAACGTCTAAGGTATGGAAAAACTTCATGCATAGATTAATGCTCGTTGAGCATAACACCGAATGCAAGCTAGCTCGAATGTGTGTGATCTACTTTCTGATGACCGGACGATCCATAAATGTGGATGAGCTCATGCTTGGGGAGATGGCCCGCACCCACTTTGGAGGGAGGATCAAGAAATTCTCCTTTGGAAACCTCCTGATGTATTACATGATATCCCGTGGGGTACTGAAGTACCCTAGCTATGATGAGGTAGTGGAGGCACCCAAGGCATTGCTAGACATCACATCCTTGATAGAGTCCACATCAAGCTTAGCCAAGCGGCAAGGAATGAGAGAGACGAAAATTTCAATAGGTATCATTATAGTTCCCTCAATGTGCTAATGAGCAGGCTAGGGTGTCAGATGAGGAGCACATGCAATTGCGAAATGATCTCTCCAGTTCTTCTAAGTACATGTTGGTCATAGCATCGGGCAGTCCCATTCACCGTCTAAGGATGAAAAAACTCACAAGGGATCTGATGTTGAGGATACGGCTAATGATGAAGTTACGCGGCCTATGGATTTGGTACCCTTAGGAGATAATGATGAGCTCAGAGCCGCAGCTGGTGGGCATCCTGAGGAGGCAGACTCCGACCAGCAGGGAGTTCTTTCTTTCCACCTTACTCTGTTTTGAATTTGTTTTGCATCGGGGACTATGCATTGTTAAGTGTGGGGTGGGGGAATACTTCTTAAATTTTAATTGTATAATTCTGTTCGCTGTTATTGTTTTTTTAGTTTTATCTTAGTTTAGAACTAACATAGTCTGGTTAGCTAGTAAAATAAAAAAGAAAGAAAACAAATCAGAAAAAGCTCGGAACTTTCCTGACGATGGATCTGTTGGACAATTTTCTTGAGGGATTGAAGTCTGATTAAAAATACCAAAAATATTTTCGTTTGTTCTTTTTAGGATAGTTAGGTAGTATCCGTTGGTTTTTCTTTGGACGTCGGTTCTTTTCCAAGGGTGTAGCTCGAACCGGGTGTTTTGTTTTATTTTGTTTTTTATTTTATTCTTTAGGAGTAGGATAGGGAGAAAGTTGAGGTGCTCTGAGGTTCCTGTTGACATGTTTGGTATTGGCACGTTAAGCTATGGCATGTGCTCTATCTTCCTGAATATCTGATTTGAATTGTAATGCCCAAGTAAATTAAGTCGTTTACTCTTTGACGCCTTTTTCTCAATTGGTTGAATTGTATGCCACATAGTGCATTATTGCTTAAAAACTCTTAACTTTCTATGGTTGATTGACTTGTGAGTCGAACAGAACCGTCCTTAGTGAGTCAAGTTCCATGTGTGTGTAAGGATTGGTGATCTTTTATGCTATCTTGTTTAGTCTAGAACTTGCCCCGTTTCAATGAGATGACGTAGGCGTTTCTTGCTTTACCATGAAGGTTCTTTTCACTCATAAATAAAATTTTCCCGTTGCAAGCCTCTTTGAGCCTATAGACCTTTTCTTTGGCACCCACATTACAAGTCGTACCCCTGTTTTGTTCTTAATTCGAGATTGTTGATCCTTTACCTCCTAAGGCACTTAGTCGCTAGAAAATGTAGGGTGAAAGATTGGGGAGTGGATTTCGAGTAGAACCATGGAAGGGCCCTTAAGGTGCACTAAAATATTGAAAGAAGGTCACTTACCAATGAACCTTAATGTATGGAGTGTATGGAGGAAAAGAAAAAAAAAATTGCAAGAAAAGGAAAATAAGAGTTCAAATAATGTAGAAAGACACACCTTCTAATCCTTCTAACTCGTGCTAGTGAAACCATAGAGGTGCTTAATTCAATAGAGGGATATGTTATATATAGTGTTAGTGAGTGGGTTGAAAAGAAAATGTGCTCGAATTGTGAGTGTAGTGTATTAAAGTACTTAGGAGAGTTACTCACTATTCCTAAATGTATCTTTCCCGTACCTTAGCATATATTACAACATTAAAGTCCTAATTGATCCTAGAATTAGCTAGCTTAGATTAGTAGAGATGTAGATTAGGGGCAAGCTTATGGCACGACCATAGGATGCACATGAATTCTTTGTAAGAGTGAGCGAATTTTTTTCAAGTGTGTGATAACCTTAATTATGTTCAATGAGTTATTTGAATGTATGGGCTACCTCTATATTCACTCTTTTGCTTGTGGTGTGGGCACTTGGTCTCATGTTGGATTGGTGATGTTGTACACTTCTTTTGTTGAGTGAGTGCGTGAGTTGATGATGCTTAGTGGTAACGAGTAATCTCTTGAGGTAAGGTGGTTATGGAGAGGTTTCTTGAGTTGGTTGAATAGCTTTGTGTATAATTGGGCTAGTGTAAAAACGGGAAGAATGTGAAATTCGTGTGTTCATGCTTAATTTCTAGTATCGACCATAGTCAAAAGGTAGATTGTTTGATTGAATTAATTGTAAAATGTTCATTCATAGTGATAGGTGAGTTTTAGGGTGTTAACATAATTCCATTGCTCGAGGACGAGCAAGATTCTAAGTGTGGGCTGTTGATATTTGGCTTAATGTATGCATATTTTGATATATATTGCCTCACATTGTGCTCATGTCTCGTATATTTTTTATGTATAATATAACTACATGTGATAATTTGTGGTATTTCTATGTGTAGGAATCATTAGGATGAAATTTAGGACAAAAGTGCGTGAATTGGAGCGAAAATGGGAAGAAAAGGCAAAAGTGCACATTTGAGGGCCACAGGCAGCGTAGGGCGCTACCTGTGGCGCACAAAACAGAACTTTGGGAAGTTGAGTGCCAAGTCCAGCGCCCCACGCTTCCGTGGACGCTCAAAACGTGAACATGTCCTATTTCAACTAGGACTCAGTTATTTCGACTCTAAGACGCCCCCAACTCATATAAAAGCCAACCTAAACCTATTTGGAGGGGGAGGACGTGACTTTGATAGAGAAACAAAAGTACGAAACACTCCGGAGAACAGATTTGATCAATTCTTCCATTGTTCTTCTAGTATTCATTTATTTTATGTTTGAAAACATTATTTTTGATGATTGTATGAACATGACTGGCTAAGAACCCTATTATTCTGGGGTCATGGATGCTACATGAATGTTGATGTTTGAAGTTTAAATTGACGAGTTTGATTTTATGATATTGGTTTATTTATTTAATTATTTTTCTAATTATTTTGCTGAGTAGTTAACAATAAAATATTATCTACGAATCTAGAGTTGAACTCGAAAGTGAGGATTCTAGGTTTCATATAGAATTAAATAGAGCAGGTTCTTGAACCCGGGCATCGGGGAACAGATTCTCAATTAGGATAGAAATATACCTAATTACCTTGTTTTTTTGAAATACAGGAAGTATAAATGCATTCTTGTTAATCTTAATTTCATAGACATGTAGGTATTAAGTTAGCTTGAATAGGTAAGTAAGAACTTGATAGATTCTTATGAGTAATATCAACCCTGTCAATCAACAATCCAGATAGACCAATTAATCATTTTAAGCCAAGAACACAACATGATTGTTAGCTAGCCTATGACCTTGGAATATCCTCTCCTACTGATTGTCATCTGAATTTGCTTAAGAGTTGTGGTTGATTTATAGTTATTTCATTACTTGATAGTTTTTTAGGTAGTAAATTAGTCAGTTACATATTTTGTGAGAAATCTCTTGAATTGATAAGTTGTTTGAGTTTGAATCAGTCAAAAGTTAATCATAAGTCTTCTTGGGATTGATACTCTACTTACTACTCTATTACTTGACGACCATGTATACTTTCGTGAGTGTGTTTAGTCGCAACATTAGGTCAAGTTTATATCTGCGAGATTGTCTACCTTCATGGCATGCTGGTATCCATCATCTCTAATCGGGGTACGCAATTTACATCGTGTTTCTGGAGGGTTGTATTGCATGAGCTCGGTACACGGGTTGAGTTGAGTACAACATTTCATCCTCAGACGGGCGGAAAGTCTGAGCGCACTATTCAGATATTAGAGGATATTTTTGCCCCTATGTCATGGATTTCGGGGGTGCTTGGGATCAGTTCTTGCCACTTGCGGAGTTTTCCTACAACAATAACTACCAGTCGAGTATCCAGATGGCTCCATATGAGGCTCTGTATGGGATACGGTGTCGTTCTCTAATTGTGGGGTTTGAGTCGGGGAGGCTAAAGTTATTAGGCACGGATCTAGTTCGAGATGCTTTGGAGAAGGTCAAGAAGATATAGTATCGGCTTCGTGCAACCCAATCTAGATAGAAAAGTTATGCGGACCAGAAGGTTCGTCATATTGCATTCATGGTTGAAGAGCGAGTCTTGCTCCGAGTTTCATCCATGCAGGGTGTGATGATGTTCAAGAAGAAAGGAAAGTCGAGCCCTATGTATATCGGAACTTTTGATATCCTTGAGAGGATTGGGGAGGTGGCCTACAAGTTTTCTTCGCCACCTAGTTTATATGCGGTTCATCCGATCTTCCATGTCTCTATGCTCCGAAAAAATTATGGTGATCTGTCTCAAGTTCTAGACTTCAACACATTCCAATTGGATGAGGATTTGACCTATATTGAGGAGCCTGTGACTATCTTAGACCGACAGGTCCGGAAGTTGAAATCAAAGAGTATTTCTTCAGTAACGGTTCAATATAGGGGTCATCTGGTCGAGGAGGCAAACTGGGAGACCGAGCACGACATGCGGAATCGTTATCCTCATATGTTCGCCACTTCAGGTATGTCCTTATGCACGTTTAAGGACAAACTTTTACTTTAAGAGAGGGAGAATGTAACGACCCGATAGGTCGTTTTGTGTAATTGCGGCATATTACCCTTTCTATTGCTTCACACATGAGCGTTTATGATTTTATGCCTTGCGGGGTCGGTTAGTTTCGTTCCAGAAAGCTTATGGGTTGATTTGGACCCTTGATTCTTGACTTGGAAGTTTAAATTAAAAAAGGTTGACCACGCTTTGACTTCTGTGAAAACGACCATGAAATTGTATTTTTATGGCTCATATAGCTCCGTATTGTGATTTCGAACTTCGGCGTCTGCCGGAAATTATTTTAGGAAGTTCGTACGTTTATTTATGTTGATTTGCCAAGATTTGGCAATTTTAAGTTGAAAATTTTGATCGTAGGTTGACTTTTAGCTATCGAGCACATAATTTGATTTTGGGACTTGGAATAGGTTTGTCATGGTATTTAGAACTTGTCTGAAAAATTTGGGGACATATGGAGTTGATTTGATAGGTTTCAGACATTTGGTTGTAATTCTAGAAGTTCTTGAAAAGTTCATTGAAATTGATGTATTTTAGTGTTCGATCCATAGTTTTTGATGTTATTTTTGTGTTTGATCACACGAGAGAATTCAAATGTTGTTTTTAGACTTATGTGGATGTTTGGTTTGGAGACCCGAGGGCTTAGATGAGTTTCAGACATGTTCTGGAGTGGTTTGGACTGAACAATGGCAAAATATGGTGTCGCAAATTCGAACACCATGGTCGCATTTGCGACGGTGACAGAAGAGGGGAAGTTGTCACAAATGTGATTTCCCATTCGCATTTGCAAAGCCGGCAGAAATTGGACAGTGTTCGAAATTGCGAACAAATGTTTTCTTTTGCGATGACCCTCCAATTGTCGCAATTGCGATGAATGCTAAGTCTTACATGGTTCAAAATTGCAAGCCCTGGTCTGCAATTGCGAAGTTCGCAAATGAGAACCCTATGTTGCAAATGCGAACCCTATGTTGCAAATGCGTCATATGTAGCTGGTTAAAGGGCTGGGAGACGGGATTTTTGAACTCATTCTCTCATTTTTGAACCCTAGACCCAGTATGAGGCGATTTGGAGAGGGGATTTTCACCTAAAAAACTTAAATAAGTGATTCTAATCTATTTTTAATCATATTCCTGTTACACCCCACGTTTTTGTACGTAGAAGTACGCCATAATTAAATTGATGAAAGTTCGGGAATGAGATTAATCTAGGATTATAAGTATTACGCTATTTCACACAAGTGATAAGTATATTCGTAAATGTGAAAGGGTAAGTGAACCGAAGGAAATGAGTTTAGCCGATGTTTTATATTTTGGAATAAATACGGTCCAAGCTACAATACCCGTTATTTGTGGACTAATGTCATTCAAGGTACCATGTGACCATAATAGTAAGATGTACAAAATGTGCTAAAAGTGAGTAGTATTTTAAGTAATTTGAGATAATTTCTAATTATGTGAATAATTGAGAAATTATGGATTTTTATTGGGAGATTAATTAAGTAATTAAGATAATTGAGTAATTTAATTATAAAATGGATAAGACAAGTGCCCTTAACGTTGCAGCCCAATGTTGTCTTGATCAAGCCAAGAAATGACTCATAAGTCATGTAAAAAGGTGGCATTTTAAGAAGAGTTTTATGGCTTAGTCATCTCCTAAGTGGGGCCCACACCTACTAGGATAAATGAGCTCTGTAAATAACTTAAGGGAGGTGTTTATATGATAAGAAAGATTCAACAAGGTTATTGAATTTCAATAGCAACGTAGTGTATCAAAACATTACATACGAAGACCATTTTATACTATATAACGTGAGATTTTGCAATTTTAAGGAGTACGGTGCAATCTTTCTCAAGAATATCATGCTGATTTTCCCCTACTTCGATCCGTCATTACGTGTTTTATCACAAAAGAAATGTGTTAGAGAGATTGTCAAGAGAATTAGCTCAGGTATGTTAAGTCTATCCCTTCTTTCTTTTGGCATGATCTATATGACACAAAAGAAATGACTCTATTCATAGAAATACTAGAGATGCTTATGTTCTTGATTCCCCATGTGTCATATTATTCTATCATATGTTCATGGGTCTCATAAAATACGTAAGTTTATGAAGTTTATTTCATGATATTAATCAAAGGCATAATGGTCTTATGACACTCCGAAAGATTTTATTGACGTACTTCTCATGCATTGCATTCATTTACTTTGACCCATGACCAGATGCCATTATATATGCGTATGTAGATGGGATATGGGAAAAGGTTACAATGTTATATACGCACCACCACCTGATCAGCTGGTATACGTTGATGATTTGCCCACAGTGGCCTATATGATATTATGGGATGCCCTCAGAGGCTTGATGATCTTATGAACGCATATACCCCTGCATGGTATGATATTTACACGCATATGCATGATATTATAAGTATTAAATGATTCATAGAGCTTTTTCGACTTACATGTTGAGTCTTTTACTCCATGTTTCTCTCATGTCTATTATTTACTAATTTTCATTCCTTACATATTCTATACATTATTTGTACTGACATTTCTTTTGTCTGGGGACACTGCGTTTCATGCTCGTAGGTCCCGATAGACAGGTCGAGAGTTCTCCAAGCAGGCTATCACCTCAGCGGAGGATATTGGTGTGCTCCATTTCTCCGGAGTTGCTTATTTGGTCAATATTATTTAGACACGTATTGTTTGGTATGGTGGGGCCCTATCCCGACCTTTATATTAAGTATGTACTCTTAGAGGCTTGTAGACATATGTCATGTATACAAATGCTTGAATGGCCTTGCCGGCCTATGTTTTGAGTTTACAAATGATCATGTTGGCCTTATAGGCCCGTATATCACATGTATAAATTTTGTATTAGGTTGGGTCATCCTATATTGAGTATTCCCCTATGTTTATTCTTGTTAGCCCATGACGGCTCGTTTGTCCGATTTGCCAATGAAAGTGTAATAAGAAAGAAACGTTATGTTGGTGCTCGGTTGAGTAAGGTACCGGTGCCCGTCATGGCCCATCGGTTGGGTCGTGACAAAAGTGGTATCAGATCAGTTCTATCCTAGAGAATCTACAAGTTGTGTCTAGCAGAGTCTTGTTTATGAGTGTGTCGTGCACCACACTTATAAGCAGGAGGTTACAGGGCATTTAGGACTGTCACTCTTTCTTCGTACTCTAGATTGTGTTGTAGAGATCAGTTGTAAGAACTCAATTTCCTAAAATATATCTTGTTCATAATATGACGATGCCTACATCCAGAAAGACGGTTGGTAAGAAATATAGATGTGGAAGAGTTGAGTCTAAGGAACTCAATTTTTGGCATCAGGCATCATGATGAATAAATATTAGGTATTCAGTAGATCATATGTATATAAGATGTGTAAGATTCTTGATAAGAATCCTAAGGTAGAATTCCTATCCACTCTTAGGGTAAAATGCAATGAAAGAATCAGAACGTACAAGTTTCAACAAGTAAAAGAAGCAACATGAAGAGGGGTACGAGGTACCTTGTTAGTTGAGATGAACATCATCTACAATTCAAGCAGAGAAATATAAGCATTTTGAGTTACCTTCAATTGTAACAAAAGGTATGTACAATTGGCCACACACATCTCATTTATGCCCTATGGAAGCTAACATAAGTCGTATAAGAGAAAGACGGATATCAGGATCCGGCTGGGGTTAGAGTGATCCAAAATGGTGGATGGATTCTTTGCGTTAGTTGACATTTCCAAAGTATATTGCAAATGTGCTAACATATCTCATTGTGAGACACCCAGATGGTGATCTCTACAATAGTACAACCAGATATGAATATCACAAAGATAGGCATTGGAAGCCTTGAAGGGATAAATATTATCTTTGTGTAGATCTCATCCCTAGTAGAGAAAGAATGTTAGGAAATTCGAAAAGCCAATGGATGGAACAAGGGGAGCTAAAGGCAAAAGAATGTCTTGTTTGAGTTTTTCGAATAAAGTGATAGACATATATGTTAGCGGGAAATAAGAAAATATTTAGTGAAGCATCATAAGTAAGATGTGATACCTGGATGACAACGGTAGAAAAAGAAAAATGAAAATGATGACAGTATTACAGAGTCTATATTCAAGTTAAGGAAAAGAAGAAAGGTGACAGGCCTTGAGACAACAAAAGAGTATAGTCCATAAAGTCATATCCTCATTTCAAGAAATAAGTTCGCGACTCTAACGGGATTACCTAAAGGAAATGTTAGACTCCAAAGTAATAAGAAATCAGTATGGGCTAGTTAATAAGTTAAACTAAACATGAATTGTGGACTGAGTGATTTGATAAGAGTGGGCCCCATGAGAATTTCAGATTTTCCGACAATAAAAGAATGGACAACAGAAGAATAACCCTTAAAGGTCATTCAGGTTGACGTTTTCCTAAAGCAAGCAATGTGAGCAAAGTTAAGCTTAAAGGACTAAGTGTGCTAGTTAAACTGAGTGTCACCCTAGTGAGTAAGGAATTTTATTATCCTTAGTGCAGAAGGATTACCGCAATACGGGTAAGTGTCATCGATGATGTGAAAAGATTCCAAAGAGGTAAAACATCTATACGTAGATCATCGTAGCGCTAAATCTTAGTACTTCCCTAAAGGGGGGAATATGGAGTGATGTGGCATTAAGTCAAAATTAAGTGGTTGTAGTAACTATGGAATAATAAAGGAAGAATGCAATAAGACTGAGAAAGGGATAAGATTGCACTTATCCAAATCCTACAGGTGTGCTGCAATTCCAGAACATTACACAAACACGACGTCAAGGAGAGAAAGTAAGGGTCCCTGCCCGAGATGTTATTGATAGAGAAGGAGCCAGTGCGAGAAGTAAGTTAAGACAAAGGAAATGACCCAAGAAAGATTACGCAGAATATTGATATAAGAATGGACCAACGAGTAGTTAGTAGTTAATTCAGGAAGGGTCTAGTTATGCTAGACAAGAGGATACAGACAAATCAATAGATCGTGCAATATAAACAGAATGAAGCCCAACATGGGAAATTTAGTCTCACGGATATGACATCATGACCTTGAGAAATACTCAGATAGAAGTTGGGGTAGTTAAACATACCTTATGACTGTTATGGAAATAAAAGAGAGTCCCACTGGGAAGAAAGTCAAAACTTCAGTTAAGAAGTAACCATATGAGCACATGAGTGTGGAGGTAAGTAACAACGGATAATTATAGGTAAGTACGAACATTAAAAAAATTCTGTCGGTTAAGCAATATAACGAGCTTGTAACTTTACAAGAGCCACAAGGCCCTCCCTAAGTACTACAATGCAAGACTAGTTGAGGAAATAAGAAAGAAAGCTTCAACCTAAACATTGTAACTAGAAGAAGAAATTATCTTCTAATAGCAGTCTTACTACAACATTATATGCACTCCATAAGAAAGTGGTATGGCACCTATCATGGCTAATGAGCGGGAAGTGAAACCAAAAGTAATGGTCGAAAACATATGAGTTGCACAAAAGAAAAAAAAAACTCTGGTATGTGTGGGCACTAAGATAAGCCATGTAATCATAACAAGTGGCAGAACAACCAGGAAAGACAATTGCTCTCATTTAAGGAAATTTGGGAAGGAACAAAAGGAATTATTCGATAAATGATCCAGAGTTAGTTACGTTATGAACGCACTTAAGATTTTGGAGTATTACTCATGCATCATATATGTTGACAATCATACAGTTGTAGAAGGATCCGGTATAAGTTAAAAGAAAGAATTGAGTCCAGGTCATAGACAATGGATTGAATTGTTAGAAGATTGTATTCTGAATATTCCATAGTGTCCATGAAGTGCTACAGTAATACCATGAGCCTTAGATCGAAGGAGAGCTTAAGCCTACATAAAGGCTAATCAGAAGGAAGAGGAAACTAAAGAGTTACATCAATGAAGTAAATCAGGAATAAGATTATCGGACCTAAAAAATTATAAAAATTGTGATTGAGAATATTGCAGAATTACTCTTAATATCATAGGTACGATAGAGATAGTACAACAACCATATGCTATAAAGGATCTACAATAAATCCAGTTAGAAGAGTACCAGTCTCATAAGAAGTCAATATGAAGCTCTCACCGAATTATGTAAAGAGGTGCAAGTATTATAATAGAAGTTCAAGTTGTGGATGTGAATTATACCTAGGTGAAAGGGAGGTCATGAAACGGAGAGAAGATATGATGCGAGACTTTAAATTTAGTAAGGTAAAGGTGAAAAATGTACGAGATACTCAAATGAAAAAGGTTGTGAATAGTCCATACTTCGGATAAAAGGCTAGAAGCATGGGAATTCAATATCTAGGAATAATAGCGGCATCATTAGTGGCATATCTTCCAGCCTATGGTTTCTACGTATCAAGAAATCTAGTTAAGAGAGTAAAGAAGATTTATAGACGATGTGATGTCTCGCTTGATGTTCCATAACAACACAAGGAAATCTATGGTGCGAGAAAGTTGAAGGAATGTTGCGAGTAGTATAAATTGATATGTGTAGGTCGCAAGCTAGAGTATGGTAGAGCGACAAGTTTTTAGGAAGACAGTAGTAAGGATAAGAAAAGGTGAGTGAGAAAGTGATGAGAATGGATAAGCCCTCTGGATTAAGCCCATGAAAACAAGAAGTGTTGATGGTTTCTGTAAGTTATAAAAAGCTCAGTATAGCCTGAAAGAACTCAAAGGAGTCTAAGACTAATAGCATTTAGAAGAGATCGAATGCTACCCTGTCAGTAAAATGATGGTGTAAATTATGGCAGATAAAGGGTGACGTTTGGGCCTTCGGCAGAGTAATGATTTGGAGAAAAAAAAAGAAGGGGGATTTCATGGATTGTACAGGATTAAGATCCCCATGTAAGGTGAATCACATTGAGATACTATGAAATATGATTATTAAAGTACAGTATCGCCCCTAAGTGGATCAGGAAAATCACTTCAAATATTCCCCGATGCAATGTAAGCCTAGTGGCAAGGTATGACGTAAGAAGTTTCAAGTTATCAATGGTATATTGTAGATTAATATTGAGGTGAATCAACAATGAATGGACAAAAGTCACAAAGTATGAGATGAAATTAGGTCGCCATTCTTAAGATGAACAGTAATGAGGAAGCATTAAAGGATTTAGATTTATACATATGGGATAAGCAACGAAAGTAACCTGGAGTTCGATAGCAGACCTCAGTAACGATAAATCAAAGTAAGAGTTATGGTAGTAAAGTCATACGGTTGAATAAACGGATCTATGAAATAAGGTACAACAATAATTGTAAGTTCAACAAAATACCGAGGGAAAAACTTCAAGCATACCTATAGACACCTAGAGGGACAACTTTTCATAATTCTATATATGCTCACAAAGTGAAGCCTAGAGATTGGCTAATAGCTGGAGGAAGAAGGAGAGAAGATTCACATAGGATCACATACAAGGAAAAAGTCGTAGAGGCTGCATGACAAAAGGTAGCAATAGTTGTGAGATTGGAAGAATTTCGACCACAAGTCGTGGTGTGAGAAAGAGGCCTAAAAGGGGGAATGTCCCGGCCTTTGGGATCCATGCACAGAATAGTTGCCTAGATGGCAAGAGGAGTACTAAAGTATTTACAAGACATAGGTTATGAAAATGGCAAGTGCACCAGCCAACATTCGAGGACGAATGTTCCAACGGGGGGAATGATATTACACCCCACATTTCCGTACGTAGAAGTAAGCCATAATTAAATTGATGAAAGTTCGGGAATGTGATTATTCTGGGATTATAAGTATTATGCCATTTCACACAAGTGATAAGTAAATTTGCGAAGGTGAAAGGGTAAGTGAATCGAAGGAAATGAGTTTCGCTGAAGTTTGATATTTTGGGATAAATACAGTCCGAGCTATAATATCCAGTATTTATAGACTAATGCCATTCAAGGTACCACGTGACCATAATAGTACGAAGTACAAAGTGTGTTAAAAGTGAGTAGTGTTTTAGGTAATTTGAGATAATTCCTAATTATGTGAAAAATTGGGAAATAATAGATTTTTAGTGGGAAATTAATTAAGTAATTAAGCTAATTGAGTAATTTAATCATAAATGGATAAGACAAGTACCCTTAACGTGGCAGCCCAATATTATCTTGATCAAGCCAATAAATGACTCATAAGTCATGTAAAAAGGTGGCATTTTAAGAAGAGTTTTATGGCTTAGTCATCTTCTAAGTGGGCCCACACCCCCTAGGATAAAAGAGCTCTCTAAATCACTTAAGGGAGGTGCTTATATGGTAAGAAAGATTCAGCAAGGTTATTTAATTTCAATAGCAACGTAGTGTTTCAAAACATTACACACAAGACCATTTTATACTATATAACGTGAGATTTTGCAATTTTAAGGAGTACGGTGCAATCTTTCTCAAGAATATCATGCAGATTTTGCCCTACTTCGATCTGCCATTGCGTGTTTTGGATTTCAAGAGAATCGGCTCAGGTATGTTAAGGTTATTCGTTCTTTATTTTGGTATGATCTATACGACACGAAAGAAACGAGCAAATGCATAATTTCCATAAATGACTCTATTCATAGAAATAGTAGAGATGCTTATGTTCTTGATTCCCCATGTGTCATATTATTCTATCATCTATTCATGGGTCTTAGAAAATACGTAAGTTTATAAAGTTTATTACATGATATTAATCAAAAGCATAATGGTCTTATGACACTCTGAAAGATTTTATTGACGTACTTCTCATGAAATTCATTCATTTACATTGACCCATGACCAAATGGCGTTATATACGCGTATATATGTATGTATATGTATATGGGATATGGGAAAAGGTTACAACATTATATACGCACCACCACCTGATCAGCCGGTATACGTTGATGATTTGCCCACAGTGGCCGAGATGATATGATGGGATGACCTCAGAGGCTTGATGATGTTATGAACGCATATACCCCTGCATGGTATGACATTTACACGTATTTGCATGATATTATAAGTATTAAATGATTCACAGATCTTTTCCCACTTACATGTGGAGTCTTTTACTCCATGTTTCTTTCATGTCTATTATTTACTGATTTTCATTACTTACATACTCGGTACATTATTTCTACTGACATCCCTGCCTGGGGATGCTGCGTTTCATGACCGCAGGTCCCGATACATAGGTCGAGAGTTCTCCAAGTAGGCTATCAGCTCAGTGAAGGATGTTGGTGCGCTCCATGTGTTCCGGAGTTTCGTATTTGGTCAATATGATTTAGACACGTATTGTTCGGTATGGCGGGGCCCTATCCCGACCTTTATGTTAAGTATGTACTCTTAGAGGCTTGTAGACAGAAGTCATGTATACTAATGCTTGAGTGGCCTTGCCGGACTATGTTTTGAGTTTACAAATGATCATCTGGCCGTATAGGCCTGTATATCATATGTATAAGTTTTATATCAGGTTGGGTCATCCTATATCGAGTATTCCCCTATGTTTATTATGGTTAGCCCCGACCCGTTTGGCCCATTTGTAAATGAAAGTGTAATAAGAAAGATATGTTATGGTGGTACTCGATTGAGTAAGGTATCGGATTCCAGTCACGGCCCATCGGTTGGGTCGTCACAATTCAATCAATATATCTTAGATTTTAACATCAAAATCATGTGAATCAAAGTGAAACTTTGTCAAGTTTATGAAAAATAAGAAATTGAGTTTTGAGAGTCGATTTGTACTCTTCTATTGTAATCACATATATGAACTCATGGGTTCATAGGTAGACGGAATCTACCATTGGACTTGTAACGACCCGGTCGGTTGTTCCGTGAGATTAATCTCGTTTCCCCCATTTCTGCTTTATCATATATTGCTTAGCCTTTTTATGTTGTGTTGGGCCAGTTAGTTTGGGTTCGGAGTGGTCATGGTTAGAATTGAAAGTAGCCTAATAGTTTGGGTTCGGAGTGGTCATGGTTAAAGTAGCCTAATAGTTGAAAACGTCAACTGAGAGTTGACTTATTGGTAAACGACCTTGGAATGCAGATTTTATGGCTCGGATAGCTTTTTTAGGTGATTTGGGAATTAGGAGTGTGTTCAGAATGAAGTTTTGATGTCCGATGTAGAATTAGGCTTGAATTGGCGAAAGTTAGTTTTTGGCAATTTTTGGTCTGTAGTGAAAAATAAGCTATCGGGGTCGGAATGGAATTACGGAAGTTGGAACAGGTCAGTAATTTCATTTTGGATATGTGTGCAAAATTTCAGGTCAATCGGAGGTGTTTTGGTTGGTTTCGGCATCATTGGCGAAATTTAGAAGTTTCAAAGTTCATAGGTTTGACTTTGATGTAATTTTAGTGTTTTCATGTTGTTTTCGGTGTTTTGAAGGCTCGAATAATTTTGAAAGATGCTATGGGGTGTGTTGATATGTTTGGTTGGGGCACCGAGGGACTCGAGATTGATTTCGAATGGTTGGCGGGGATTTGAACTTAGGAAATTTGCAGCAAATGGCTGCTGGTGTAAAACTACTAGTGTGGCTGCACCTGCGAATAGGCAGCCGCAGGTGTGAGACCGTAGGTGCGTAGGTCCATGCGCAGGTGCGAAAAGAGGCTACGCAGGAGGAGTCCGCAGGTGCGAAGAGTTGGCCGCGCCTGCGAAGCCGCAGGTGCGGAGAAGAGATTGCAGGTGCGAGAATTTTGTCTGTTAGTGGGATTTCGCAGGTGCGCACCTGGGACCGCAGGTGCGAGGAAAGGTTCGCAGGTGCGGATTAACTGCTATTTCCTCACTATTTATTGATGATTTACACCCAGTCACATTGTGCTTACTGTTTTCGAAACTCATCCTGGTTTACACTATTTTAAGATATAAAATGATGTTTTGGGTCGAGTACCCCGTTATACTGATTCGCTCGAGGGGCTTTTGAGAGGTTCTTACTGAGTGAGGCCGAGGGCCTGATTGTGAGGATATGATACGCCACGAGGTGGCTTGATATTAGCGCTTGGGCTGAAGGAGCCCCTCCGGAGTCTGTACACACCCCCAATGAGCGCAGGTACCTACTGAGTGTTGAGTGCTGAGTGCCGAGTGCCGAGTGTTGAGTGATTGGGAGGCATGAGTGACAGTGAGGTTCCACGAGGGGATGATATTGAGTGGTTGTGAGGTGCTGAGTGATGTTCTGCCCGAGGGGCGATTTATGATTCCTGTTTTTGCCCGAGGGGCTACTTATGATTTATTTCATTTTTACACTAAATCTTTCGGTTTGAACTTGTTGAAAAACACATTTTTCAAAAGGATTTTTCTGAAGTTGGTTTTAAGGCATGATGATCTCATATATCTATGTATATACTGTTGGAAAGAGAGGCTGTGCATATTGTGAATTGATGATATTGATTTTTATGTGTTTCTTGTCGCTTAGACTTGATTTATTTTCATTACTACTGAGTTGGCGTACTCACATTACTCCCTGCACCCTTGTGTGCAGGTTCAGGTGTAGATGCCGAGCACTAGCTATCTATTTCGTGGGGAGCCGGATTTCGGGATATAGAGGTAGTTGTTCAGTGTCCGCAGCATCTTTGTTCTCCTTTCTTTGTTGTATCTAGCTATTTTTTTGGAGGTTTTGTATTATAATAGTATACCTTTTGGCATATTTCTCTTAGATGCTTATGACATGTTCACTCCGGGTTTTGGGGGTTGGTTGGACTGTTTAACTGTTTATTGTCCTAATGGATTTAGTAAATTCTACATACTTTATGAAATACTTGCAATTGGTTGGGATTTTTGAAAGAAACTGTAAATATGTGATTATTGACTAGCCTAGTTCCACGATAGGCGCCATCACAGCCGGTTTAGGAATTGGGGTCGTGCCATGTTGGTATCAGAGCCTAGGTTACATAGGACTCAACGGTCATGAGCAGGTTTAGTAGAGTCTTGCGGATCGGTACAGAGACCCTTAGGAACAATCTCATTTTCTTGAATTTTGTCGTGCCATTATTTTTTATTCCGGAAATCTAAACTTCTGATGTTTCCTTCTCTCATAGATGGTGAGGACTCGCACTACCGATCAGGATGATCAGTCACCAGCTAGACCAGCGAGAGGTCGAGGCCGCTGTGAAGGCCCTGGTAGCGGTAGGGGGCTAGCCCGTGCAGCAGCCAAGGCAGTGTCAGTTGATCCCCTATTGTTCAGGGTCAGATTCCCTCCATAGATACTCCAGTGGGGCAGGCTCAGGCACCGGCAGTTCCTATTGTTATCCCAGGTATTCGGGAGACCTTGGCCTAGATCTTGACGGTCTATACCACCCTTGTTCAGGCCGTTTCCACTACTTCTCAGGCTGGGGGAGGCAGTCAGACTCCACTTGCCTGGACACCTGAGCAGCATACTCAGGGCCATCAGATACCGGGGGTGGTTCCATCCCATCCAGTTGCTCCAGTTCGGGACTTCGTGGTTCCGGATATGCCAGAGGACGATCAACGTAGACTGGAGAGATTTAGCATATTACCGCCTACGACATTCAGTGGTGCTGAGGGCGAGGATGCCTAGGGATTTCTAGATAAGTGTCAGAGGATGCTGCATACTGCTGGGATTTTGGAGGCCAGTGGGGTCTCATTTGCTACATTTCAGTTTTCTAGTGCTGCTTTCACTTGGTGGGAGTCTTTTGAGAGGCGTAGACCTGTTGGTTCAACACCCCTCACCTGGCAGCAGTTCTCCCCTATCTTCTTGGAGAAGTATGTACCTCAGTCCCACAGGGAGGAGCAGCGTAGGCTTTTTGAGTAGCTACGTTAGGGAGAGCTATCAGTGACGCAGAATGAGATGCGGTTTTTCGAGTTGGCTCATCATGCTACCGAGTTGGTCCCTACTGATAGGGAGAGGGTTAGGAGGTTCGTGGATGGCCTCACTTATCAGCTCCACCTATTTATGACTCAGGAGAGAGTATCAAATGCTTCATTCGAGCAGGTTGTTGACATTGCTCGAGATATTGAGTTGGTTCGCCGCCAGGAGCGGGAGGAGAGGGAGGCCAAGAGGCCTCGTGGATCGGGCAGTTCTAGTGGTACTCCCTACAGGGGGCAGTTTCAGTATGGTAGAGGTCGTTCATTCAGGCCTCCTCAGCCAGTCCGCCCAGCTTATGGTGGTGCATCTTCGGGGAATGGTCCCTGTGGTTCTCAGCCAGGTCGTACTTCATTTGGTGCCCTCCCAGCTCAGAGTGCAGCTCGAGCACCACCAGTTCAGGGTTCTTCTATACCTGAGTCTTCCAGTGGCTGTTCTGGTGCCAGTGGTTTCTATCAGTCCCCATCTCCAGCTCCAGGGAGTTGTTTTGAGTGTGGAGAGTCCGGTCACATGTGGAGGCAGTGTCCCCATCGTACCGGTGGTTCTTCTCAACAGAGGTTCCATCACTCGACTTTAGCTCCAGTTACTTCACCACCCGCCCAGGCAGCCAGGGGTGGTAGTCAGTCAGCTATAGGCCGCCCTAGATGGATAGGTCGAGCAGGTGGAGGTCAGGCCCGTATGTATGCATTTCTAGGTAGGCCAGATGCTATGGCCTTCGATGTAGTGATCGCAAGTATTATCTCAGACTGTTGCCGAGATGCTTTGGCTTTATTTGACCCTGGTACTACGTATTCCTATGTTTCTTCATATTTTGCATGTTTTTTGGATATGCCCCGTGAGTCTCTAGTTACCTCTATTCATGTGTCGATTCCGGTGGGCGATATTGTTGTTGTGGACCATGTGTATCGATCGAGCATGATATCTATTGGGGGTCTGGAGACCCGAATGGACCTACTGTTACTTAGCATGGTCGATTTTGATGTGATATTGGGCATGTATTGGTTATCTTTGTTTCATGATGTTCTTGATTGTCATGCTAAGACCGTGACCTTAGCTATGCCACGATGTCCGAGGGTTGAGTGGAGAGGTTATTCTGAGTATATGCCTAGCAGGGTGATTTCCTACCTGAAGGCTCAGTGCATGGTTGAGAAAGGGTGTTTATCTCATCTGGCTTTTGTGAGGGATGTCAGTGGTGAGACTCCCGCTATTGATTCGGTTCATGTGGTCTGTGAATTTCCGGACGTGTTTCCTGCAGACCTGCAGGCATGCCACCTGACAGGGACATTGATTTTGGTATTGACTTGGTGTCAGGCACCCAGCCTATTTCTATTCCACCTTATCGTATGGCACAAGCGGAGCTAAAGGAATTAAAGGAGCAGCTTCAGGAACTCCTAGATAAGGGGTTCATTCGGCCTAGTGTGTCACCTTGGGGTGCAACAGTGTTGTTCGTAAAGAAGAAGGATGGTTCTATGCGTATGTGTATTGATTATCGGCAGCTGAACAAAGTTACGGTGAAGAATCGGTATCCCTTGCCTCGTATAGATGACTTGTTTGATCGGTTTTAAGGTGCCAGGGTATTTTCCAAGATTGACTTGCGTTGCGGTTATCATCAGCTGAAGATTCGGGGGCGAGACATCCCGAAGACTGCTTTCAGGACTAGATATGGTTATTATGAGTTCTCGGTTATGTCATTTGGGCTGACCAATGCCCCAACAGCCTTTATGCACTTGATGCACAATGTATTTCGGCCTTATCTGGATTCTTTCATCATCGTGTTTATTGATGATATCTTGGTGTATTCCCGATCTTGGGAGGATCATGAGCAGCATTTGAGAGTTGTTCTTCAGACCTTGAGAGAGAAGAGATTGTATGCAAAAAATTTCGAAGTGTGAGTTCTGGCTTGATTCAGTAGCATTCTTGGGGCACGTGGTGTCTAGTGAGGGTATTCAGGTTGATCTGAAGAAGGTAGAGGTGGTGCAGACCTGTCCTAGACCATCATCAGCTGTTGAGATTCGCAGTTTTCTTGGTTTGGCAGGGTACTATCGCCATTTCGTAGAGGGGTTTTCATATATTACAGCACATATGACCAGACTGACCCAGAAGGGTGCTCAGTTCAGGTGGACTGAGGAGGGTGAGGACAGCTTCCAGAAGCTCAAGTCAGCTTTGACTACAGCGCCAGTATTGATTTTGCCTACGGGTTCAGGTTCTTATACAGTTTACTGTGATGCCTCAAGAGTTAGCCTTGGAGCGGTTTTTATGCAGGAAGGTAGGGTGATTGCCTACGCGTCCAGGAATTTGAAGGTGCATGAGAAGAATTAACCAGTGCACGATCTTGAGCTAGCAGCAATTGTTCACGCCTTGAAGATTTGGCGTCATTATTTGTATGGAGTGCATTGTGATATTTTAACTGATCACCGTAGTTTGCAGAATCTGCTTAACCAGAAGGATCTGAATTTGCGTCAGAGGAGGTGTTTGGAGCTTCTCAAGGATTATGAGCTCACTATTTTATATCATCCGGGGACGGCCAATGTAGTGGCCGATGCCCTGAGTCGCAGAACGGAGAGTTTGGGGAGTCTAGTCTACCTTCCACTAGCAGAGCGACCATTAGCCCTTGATGTTCAGGCTTTAGCGGGTCAGTTGGTGAGATTGGATCTATTAGAGCCCCCGCGGGTATTGGCTTGTGTAGCCTCCAGGTCTTCTCTTTACGATCAGATTAGAGCATGCCAGTATGATGATCCATATTTTCTTGTTCTTCAGGATAGGGTCCGTCGTGGTGATACTAGGGATGTGGTTATTGGTGATGATGGGGTCATGAGGATGCATGGCCGGATTTGCGTGCCCAATGTAGATGGGCTTCGAGATTTGATTCTAGTTGAGGCCCATAGTTCGCGCTATTCCATCCATCTGGGTGCCGCAAAGACATATCAGGATTTGAGGAAGCATTATTGGTGAAGGCGGATGAAGAAAGATATTGTTGAGTTTGTGGCTCAGTGTCTCAACTGTCAGCAGGTCAATTATGAGCACCAGAGACCAGGTGGATTGCTTTAGAGATTTGATATTCCGGAGTGGAAGTGGGAGCGGATCACCATGGACTTCGTAATTGGACTGCCACGAACTTCGAGGAGGTTTAATGCTATATGGGTTATTGTGGATCGGTTGACCAAGTCCGTGCACTTCATTCATGTTGGTACTATTTATTCTTCGGAGCGGTTAGCTGAGATTTATATCAGGGAGATTGTCTGATTGCATGGGGTTCCAGTTTCTATCATTTCTGACAGAGGCACTCAGTTCACATCTCAGTTTTGCAGAGCCGTACAGAGAGAGTTGGGTACTCAGGTCGAGTTGAGCACAACGTTTCATCCTCACACCGACGGGCAGTCGGAGCATACCATTCAGATTTTGGAGGATATGTTGCGTGCATGTGTCATTGATTTTGGGGGTTCATGAGACCAGTTTCTACCACTAGCGGAGTTTGCATATAATAACAGCTATCAGTCGAGTATCCAGATGGCTCCGTATGAGGCATTATATGGTAGGAGGTGCAGATCTCCGGTTGGTTGGCTTGAGCCGAGCGAGGCTAAACTATTGGGCACTGACCTGGTTCAGGATGCGTTGGGTAAGGCGAGGTTGATTCAGGAGCGGCTTCGCACAGTGCAGTCTAGGCAGAAGAGCTATGTGGACCGGAAGGTGCGGGATGTGTCTTTCATGGTTGGGGATAAGGTCTTTCTAAAGGTGTCACCCATGAAGGGTCTTATGCGGCTCGGGAAGAGGGGAAAGCTGAGTCCCAGGTTCATTCGGCCATTTGAGGTGCTTCAGAGGATTGGGGAGGTGGCTTATAGACTTGCCTTGCCTCCCAGCCTGGCGAGTATTCATCCAGTGTTCCATGTTTCGATGCTCCGGAAGTATTTTGGTGACATGTCTCATGTTTTGGACTTCAGCACGATTCAGCTCGAGGGTGATATGTCATATGAGATAGAGCCAGTGGCTATTTTGGGTCGACAGGTCAGAAAGCTGAGGTCTAAGGATATAGATTCAGTGAAGATTCACTGGAGAGGGCAGCCAGTAGAGGATTCCACCTGGGAGACCGAGCGGGAGATGCGGAACAGATATCCTCACTTATTCGAGACTCCAGGTATGATTCTACAACTGTTCGAGGACGAACGTTTGTTTAAGAGGGGGAGGATGTAACGACCCGGCCGGTCGTTCCGTGAGATTAACCCGTTTCCCCCATTTATGGTGTATCATATATTTGTTAGCCTGTTTATGTTGTGTTGGGTTTAGTTGGTTTGTGTTCGGAGTGGTCATGGTGAGAATTGAGGCACTTAGTCTCTTAAAGTAGCCTAATAGTTGAAAAAGTCAACTGAGAGTTGACTTATTAGTAAACGATCTCGGAATGCGTATTTTATGGTTCAGATAGCTTCATTAGGTGATTTGGGACTTAGGAGTGTGTTCCGAATGAAATTTTGATGTCAAGTGTAGAATTAGGCTTGAATTGGCAAAAGTTAGTTTTTGGCAATTTCCGATCGGCAGTGGAAAATAGGCTATTGAGGTTGGAATGGAATTCTAGAAGTTGGAACAGGTCCATAATGTCATTTTGGATATGTGAGAAAAATTTCAGGTCAATCGGAGGTGTTTTGGTTGGTTTCGGCATCGTTGACGAAATTTAGAAGTTTCAAAGTTCATAGGTTTGAATTTGATGTAATTTTGGTGTTTTCATGTTGTTTTTGGTGTTTCGAAGGCTCAACTAAGTTTGAATGATGCTATGGGGTGTGTTGGTATGTTTTGTTCGGGCCCAAGGGGCTCGGGATTGATTTTGGATGGTTGGCGGGGGGTTTGCACTTATGAAATTTGCAGCAAATGGCTACTGGTGTAAGGCTACTGGTGTGACCGTACCTGCGGATGGACAGCCGCAGGTGCGAAGGTCCATTCTTAGATGAGAAAGGAGGCTAGGCATGAAGAGTCCGCAGGTGCGAAGAGGTGGTCACGCCTGCAAAGCCGCAGGTGCGGAGAAGAGATCACAGGTGCGAGAATTTGGTTTGTTAGTGGGATTTCGCAGGTGCGCACCTGGGACCGCATGTTCGAGGAAAGTTCCGCAGGTGCGGATTAACTGGGAAGAACATTATAAAAGAGTTCCTCCATGAAAATTTTGTTATTCTACCATTGTTGCATGCGGTTGAAGCTTAATTGAGAGCAAATTGAAGAAAGAATTCGAGGGTATTCGGTGGAGGTAAGTTCCCGGATTATAAAAGTCGTTTCTATGCTATTTTGTTCGGATTAGGCTTGTAATTTGAATGATTAAAGTAGAAAATTTTTGGAAAAAATGGGTGGAGGTTTGAAAAATTCATTTGGCGATTTGGGAAGGCAATTGTGGTCTGACTGTGGTGTTCTTGGTATGTGTTGAATCGTGGGAGGACGAGGTTTCTAGTAATGTAAATTTTATCGAATTTTGAGATGTGGGCCCGGGGCTCGGGTTTGGTCGAATGTTGAGATTTTTGTATAAATTGATAGTTTTTCGATTGGGTTGTGTTCCTTTAGCATATATTGATGATGTTAAACTGGTTTTGGTTAGATTCGGAGCAATCGGGAGCCAATTTGAGGGGCAAGAGCATCGCGGATTAGTGTTGTGGCCCAGTGGAGGTAAGTAATGGCTATAAATCTTGTCCTGAGGGTATAAAACCCCGGACTACATATTTCTCACTTTTTTTTGTTTTAGAATGGCACACATGTCGGATGACGAGTATGTGGCGCGCACTAATTTTTGGGTTGGACTTCGTCCTCTCCGCGGCAACAATTGAGTTGCGTATTTTACTCTAAATCATATGTTAAACTGTGTTCTAAAGACTATTGCTATATTTGGGCTATAAGCCATGTTTGGGGCCTCGTGCCGGCTTGTTTACACCCCTTGGGGTTTTTTTACTACTATTTCCCCACTGTTTATTGATGATTTACACCCAGTCATATTGTGCTTACTGTTTTCGAAACTCAGCCTGGTTTACACTATTTTAAGATATAAAATGATGTTTTGGGTCGAGTACCCCATTTTACTGATACGCCAGAGGGGCTTTTGAGAGGTTCTGACTGAGTGAGGCCGAGGGCCTGATTGTGAGGGTATCATATGCCACGAGGTGGCTTGATATTAGCGCTTGGGCTGAAGGAGCCCCTCTGGAGTCTATACACACCCCCAGTGAGCGCCGGTACCTACTGAGTGCTGAGTGCTGAGTGCTGAGTGCCGAGTGATGAGCGATTGGGAGGCATGAGTTACATTGAGGTTTCCCGAGGGGCTGATACTGAGTGGCTGTGAGGTGCTGAGTGATGTTCTGCCCGAGGGGCGATTTATGATTCATGTTTTTGTCTGAGGGGATACTTATGATTTATTTCATTTTTACACTAAATCTTTCGGTTTGAAATTGTTGAAAAACACATTTTTCAAAGGATTTTTCTGAAGTTGGTTTTAAGGCATGACGATCTCATATATCTATGTATATACTGTTGGAAAGAAAGTTGTGCATATTGTGAATTGATGATATTGATTTTTATGTGTTTCCTGCCGCTTAGACTTGATTTATTTTCATTACTGCTAAGTTGGCGTACTCACATTACTCCCTGCACCCCTGTGTGCAGATTCAGGTGCAGATACCGAGCATTAGCTATATATTCCCTGCGGAGCCGGAGTTCGGGATATAAAGGTAGTTGTTCCGTGTCTGCAGCATCTTTATTCTCCCTTCTTTGTTGTATCTATCTATTTGTTCGAGGTTTTGTATTATAATAGTATACCTTTTGGCATATTTCTCTTAGATGCTCATGACATGTTGACTCCGGGTTTTGGGGGTTGGTTGGATTGTTTAACAGTTTATTGTCCTAATGGATTTAGTAAATTCTATATACTTTATGAAATGCTTGCAATTGGTTGGGATTTTGGAAAGAAACTATAAATATGTGATTATTGGCTAGCCTAGTTCCACGATAGGCACCATCACGGCCGGTTTAGGATTTGGGGTCATGACAGGACCTGAGTTTTGATCGGGCGAACCCCGGGTTAACGTTTTTTGACTTGTTGGAAAAAGTGTAAAGGTCTTAGCTTTATCTTTTGCAATTGAATTCCCTTTCATTGTTTGATGATATTAAGTCAATCTTTGTTAGATTTGAGCCGTGTGGAGGTGGATTGTAAGGGAAAAGCTATTTCTGATTGTTGAATTGGCCTAGTTAAGGTAAGTGTCTTGCCAAACTTCATTCTTAGAATTGGTATTGTTTGATTCAATTGTGCTAAGTGAAATCCGTGTATGTAAGGTGACGAGTGGTTGCACGGGTTGTATGTGAAATTTAACCGGTTTAGGCTACTTAGACTATTTCTATGATTTAATTAAAATGTCATATCATGTTCTAAATTCTTCTAGTAAATCTATTATTACTTGTGTTAGTCTATCCTAACATGCCTAAACTGACTTCGTCAACACTTGCCCTACCTCCTAATTGATAAATTGCTCTCATGCTTTAGTTGAACTAGTTGCCTCTTTATTTGGTACATGCTACCTCTTTGTTGTTGATTATCATTATTTGAAGTCATTATACATGTTATCACTTTTATTGTTGATTGTCATTAATTGAAGTTATTTATAATGTTATCTCTTCATTGTTGATTTCCATTATATCTTTTCCATTTTGAGTTATTCTTATTTAACATAGTAATGTTATCTCTTCATTGTTGATTTCCATTATTTGAAGTCACTGCTACATTTTATATTTTCCATTTTGAGTTATTCTTATTTAACATAGTGGTTATACATTGTCTCTCATTGTTGAATTATTGGTGTTGAAGTTGTGAAAGACGTTATCACGTTGAGCCGAAATTGTTATTGTTTAACATCTCCCTTTAGAGCATTTTACATTCATTGTTTTTGTTGATATTCATGTACACATTTTGGTGGAGGCGTGGCCTATTGTTGTGTAAACATTGATATTGTGGGTTGTTGGCAAATTGTGATTATGGGCACATGTGGTACGAGTTATTATTGTAATGTGATATTGACGTGCATGCGGCGATATAAGGCCCGGGGTTGATGTGCATGTGGAAGTATAAGGTGAGACTTATGTGCGTGTTTCTTGTAGAGGAACTACGTGAAGCCACACGACATAATAAGATGGGCTAAAGTGCGTGTAACTATTTCGGAAAATCTGTTTTCAAAGCGTATTTCTAATGTAAGGCTCACGCGGCGTTATAAGGAAATATTTTGATTGAAACTCAGAAATGTGAATACGAGACGATAACTCGGTTGTTATTTCATTATACACGATGTGGTACCTCATTGTGATTCTTGCTGTTTATTTCATGTTGCAAAGAGTTTTGGTGGGAACATTTCTTGTGGTTTCATTCCTTGTTGTTCTAACAGTTGTTGACCGTATATGATCGTTGTTGTTCTCTTTAGTTACTCATTTTATGCTATTTCCATGTTTAATTTTGATATTAGCTCATGTTACTACCTTGTTTCCTACTTGTTACTTCTCCATTTTCCATTTTGTATCCGTATTACATTTTCATACTGCTTATTTATACCCTAGTAGGAGTCTTTACATGGCCTCGTCACTACTCTACTGAGGTTAGGGTTGATACTTACTGGGTACCTTTGTGGTCTACTCATACCACGCTTCTGCACCTTTTTTTATGCAGATTCAGCTACGTCTGCGCGTGCTGGTCGTTAGAGATTATTTGTAGCTGCCTTACGGAGACTTCAAGGTATGCCTGCTTGGTGTTCGTAGGCCTCAAATGTTACACTCCCTTTTTTCGTACGTGAGAGTACATCGTAAGTCAATTAATGTAAGCTTATAAATGAGATCGTATTTGAAAGTACATAAATTAAGTTAATCATGCTACCTTGGAGGTTACAAATCTTTAAGATCATGAATAACAAGTACCAAAAGGGTTGGAAGGCTTAGAAGCTAAACGAATTAAAGAAAATAAGTTTTGTCGAAAGTCGACAAGTTGGGAATGTTATAACATATAATTTTGGGGTACGACGTGCTTAACATGATAAGGAAGTGATTTTATGATTTATTTTAGACGTATGATATTCGTGTGTTATATTTTGAAGTCAAGCGAGTTGTGGAACAAACGTTGGCTAAGGTCATCACAAGTTACATTCATAAATGTGCTGGAAATTAGGTTAAGTGTAGCAAAGCTTTTTACCAATATATTTGGAATTATGGGATGATTCACATATAAAATTGAATATCCACAAGTCTAGTTTCTAAATCATTAACCATTTGTCGGTACCACATCGAAGTAGAGAGAAATTTGCATTTTTGCGAGACTGCGCATACTGCATAGGTGACAAGTAGGTGTGTCACTAAAGCTTTTTGAGCAATACATTTTGTGTGTTATATGAGGTATTTTTGGGACATATTATAAACTAAATTTAAGGTCTTTGAATTAGTTTCCAACTCTCTTAACTGTTCGCTCATACGTCATCCAGATAAAAGGATATAAGCATCAGAAGAAGGGCCAATACTAGGGTTCCAAGCTAGCTCCTCTTGGACTTTTCAATAGTTGATATATATATATATATATATATACATATAGGTTTTAAATATTCTTTCTCTTAAGTTTTCATATAAAACGACCAGGGAACCGTTATAAACTTACCCGTAAGCTCTCTGCATGGGTTTTAAAGAAGACTAGCATCCCGGGTACGAAATCAAGAAGCGATAACATTAGAACGATCCTTACGACGTAAGTACTGCTATAACACATATCTTTTCCTTTGTAGTATGATCTTTGGAAGGTACTTCATATTTAAGAATATGCCTACTTTCTTTATTTAAGCTTTTAAATATCAAGGAAGGTGGATAAATTTGTTTCCTAATAGTTAGAACTAACGAGACGGTGATCGTAAGCAGTAGCTTCGATTTATTCCATGTTTAGTGGACTATTTTGTAGTCCACTCGTGTTGGCCTATTGTGTTGCTGATTTATGGAGGTTGGAAGGTTAAAGGTCGTGGAGAAACTCCACATGTGGTAGGTAGTGGACTGGCTGCTCACCATTCCATTTTTTGGGTAATTAATAACTTGTTGACTGGACATGTTATGGTATATTTGGGATTTTTTTGTATTAAATGTCCCGAATTGTAGTTAGGTTGTTTTTGAATTGATGATTGTATTGCTCTGATACCACTTTTATCACGACCCAAACCGAAGGACCACGACGGGCACCTGGTACCTTACTCAACCGAGTACCAACGTAACATATCCTTCTTATCCTACGATCATGGGAAAATGGGCCAAAAGGGTCGTCATAAGATAACCAGAATAAAACATTAAGGAATACTAGACATAGGATGACCCAACATTATATAGAAACTTATACATGTGACATACGGGACTATAAGGACCGACATGATCATTTGTAAGCTCAAAACATAATCCGACAAGTCCATACAAGAATTCGTATACCTGACATCTGTCTACAAGCCTCTAAGAGTACATAAACATCATAAGGTCGGGACAAGGCCCCGCCATACCAGTCAATACATGTCTAAATCATACTAACCAAAAAGGAAACTCCAGAGCAGGTGGAGTGCACCAACACCTTCCGCTGAGTTGATAGCCTACTAGGAGGACTATCAACGTGTCTATCAGAACCTGCGGGCATGAAACGCAGTGTCCCAAGAAAAATGGACGTCTGTACAAATAAAGAACTGAGTATGTAAGGCATGAAAGCCATATATAAATACATGAAAGAAACATGGAGTAAAGAATGGTGTTGGAACCCTTACTGCCTCTCCCAGGCATCGTACTTGCATAATGTTTTGGAGTCACGACATATTTGTAGGAACTGTGTAAATGCAACCTCATCTTGGAGGAGGCCTGTCACGACCCAAATTTCCCTCCGTTGGGTATCGTGATGGCACCTAGTCTAAAGGACTAGGTAAGCCTAATATTCATCGAATAGAAACATTAATAAATAAAAATCTAATATTTTATGAAATAAAGAATTCTTTATACAATGAGCATATTCCCAAAACACGGTAGTACAAGTCATAAGCTCTACAGAGTTTACTACAGCTTCTAAATACAATTGTTTGGAAGTAAGTAAAACAGTATAAGTACATAATGAGAAGGTGACTCTGAAGCCTGCGAACGGGACGACATGTTTACCTTGCGTCTCCTTAGCAAGAATCCGCACAGCTACTAAGGATCAATACCTGGATCTGCACAAAACAATGTGCAGAAGTGTAGAATGAGCAGACCACGGCGGTGCCCAGTAAGTATCAACACTAACCTCAGTACGAACGAGGACTAGTCAAAACACCCACTGGTCTAATAAACTGAACAAGCATAGGTACAGGAGATAACGGAAAACATAACCACAATATATTATCTACACAATATGACCAACAACAATATGACTACAATAAGGAAGAAAAATAGTAAACAGTAACGAATCACCAAAATAATACGCCGAAGGATGGACGGGAACACAGCCCAATTCCGGAAATCACAACACAATAAGGCAAGAAGTAACTCAGCACTGCATTAGTCCCCACATCAGGCCTTAGCCACAAATCCCAACAAAATGATCAAAATCTTCAAGTGTAAACTTTCACCTGCAAGTTTTTATATCAAAAGCTTTATGGTAATATCCTTTTTAATGGAAAATTCTTTTGAAATATACTTTCCCAAGAGATGTCTCTCAAACATAGTTTTCTTCAAGATAAAACTTTTCAATATACTTTTCCAAATAAAATGTCCTTCAAACATAGTTTTCTTCAACATAAACGCCTTTCAAATATACTTTTCCGAAGGAATATTCTTCAAACATAGTTTTACTCAAGATAAATGTTTTCAAATATACTTTTCCAGAGGAATGTCCTTCAACATAGTTTATTCAAGATAAATGCTTTTCAATTGGGCTTCCAAATAATTGTCTTTCAAACATAGTTTCTTTAGTAAAATCTACCGGGATCCCGTCCCGTAGTTCCGAATTTATCACACAATATAGAGGATCTCCCGGAATACGTCCGTAGTCCCAAACAATATCCAGTGCTGGGGGATCTCCTGGAAAACGTCTGTAGTCCCAAAGTAAATATGCAGTACAGGGGGATCTCCCGGAATACGTCTGTAGTCCCAATTTAAATATCCAGTACAGGGGGATCTCCCGGAATACGTCTGTAGTCCCAATTTAAATATCCAGTACAGGGGGATCTCCCAGAATAAGTCCGTAGTCCCAATTTAGATATGCAGTACTGGTAGATCTCCCGGAATACGTCTGTAGTACCAACTTAAATATGTAGTACAGGGGGATCTCTCAGAATACGTCTGTAGTCCCAATTTAAATATGTAGTACAGGGGGATCTCCCGGAATACGTCCGTAGTCCCAATTTCAATTTGCAGTATAGGGGGATCTCTCGAAATACGTCCGTAGTCCCAATTTAAATATGCAGTATAGGGGGATCTCCCAGAATACGACCGTAGTCCCAATTTAAATACATCCGTAGTCCCAATTTAAATATGCAATACAGGGGGATCTCCCAGAATACGACCGTAGTCCCAATTTAAATCTGCAGTATAGGGTGATCTCCCAGAATATGTCTGTAGTCCCAATTTATATATGCAGTGCAACAAACAAAGACAACAATTATAGCACGACAGAAAACTCATACATCACCACATCAAATACAAAGAAACCATGACAATAATACAAGGTACGGCGAATAAATCAACACAAGAACTTCAATTCACAAAGACATGGTAGATCACCGTTCACAAGGAATAATCACGGTAAAGAATTCTAAGTGTAAGGAGAACAACTTGACCAGGGAAAAACAAGACAAGACAACAAATCCACAAAATTCAAGTCAACAATAAGAAGCCAACACAAGTCAAATAATTCCAAGTAAGGACAAGTCGACTAAGATATAAGTTATCTAAACCCCTTTTGAGGTTGAGCAATTATGAGAGATTTTCAACAATTCAATTAATTAGAGGCAGTTTATGAAAATATAGCATGATGATAGAAGAGGTAAAACCTTTGGTTAAGTCAAAACCAGGGTCAAGTAGGCGGTAAGGGTAAATCCTAAATCAATTAGCTTTAATAAAAGCATGTCGGGGTGAAACTAGCAATTTAGAACTCAAGCGTATCAACAACAACTTCATACAAGGTAAGGCTCTAGAACTTCATTAAAAAAAAGAACTTTTGTCACCATATTAAAATACAAAAATTATACTTAGATACTGACCCCCATGAAAGGATGAGAAGAACACTGCAAAAATCACCTCAATCGGAGCTCTAGAACTCAAGATATGCTCAAAATACTAAAATGACGCGATCTGACTTTGTTATACTCGGGGATTTTCGCATTTGCGACCAAAATACCCGCACCTGCGCATTTCCAGCTGTCAATTCCGCATTTGCGGACCATTTTGCGCGCCTGCAGCTCCGCAGATGCGGACCCAACTTCGCATCTGCGGAACACCAGCACCATCTCTCTTCTCCGACACTAAAATGAGCATAACTTCCTCATACGATGTCCAAATTCGATGATTCTTTTTGCTATAGCTCCGTAATTATGATACAGATCTAGTGCTTTAATCAAAAAAGAAATTGAAGCTCATTTTCTTAATGTGGTACCATTTATTCTTGAAGAAACAACGCCGAAATATCAAAAACGAGCACACAACCCAGACCTATCCGAAACTCACCCGAGCCCCTCGGGACCCTGTCCGAACATACACAATAAGTTCAATAACCTAAAATTGACTCGCTCGAGGTCTCGAATCACATTAAAAATTCCGAAATGATGAACACACCATAAATCGAACTTATAAACTTTCAAATCCTTAAACTTCTAAACTCGTGTCAAAACCTATCAATTCAACCCGGAATGACGCCAAATTTTGCAGACAAGCCCCAATTGACATCACGGAGCTGCTCCAACTCTCGGAATTGCATTCCTGCCCCGATATCCCAAAAATTCAACTGTGGTCAAACTACTCCATTTTCCAAACTTCAAATTTTTCAACTTTTGCCGAATTACCTCAAATTACTCTTCGAACCTCCGAATCTAAATCCGGACGCACGCCTAAGCTCAAAATCACCATACGAAGCTGTTGACATTATCCAAAGCTTATTCCGGAGCCTTTTACATAAAAAGTCAAATTCCGGTCAAATTTCACTGCTTAAGCTTCCAAAACAAAAATTCTTCTTCCAATTCAACTCTGAATCATCCGGTAATTGAATCCAACCATGCACGCAGGCCGATATACACAATGTGAAATTGTTCAAGAACTTATGCCACCGAACGGAGCTTAAATTCTCAAAATGCCCGGTCGGGTCGTTAAATTCTCCCCCTCTTGAAACAAACATTCGTCCTCGAATGTGCCAAGATTCGCCTCGAAGTCTTCAAATCACTGAATGCACACTTCCAAAATACACTCGCGGGTGATCCCACGTCACCCCAATCTACATAAGTCTGACAACACCATATGAACTATGACTAAGCCTTTCTACCAACGCCGATAAGCCTCAGACCCCAAATTCTCACCTTCTCTTCATTTCCACAAGACTCGATTCTAAATCCATATCCGATACCAGTCTCAACTAGCTACATCAACTCATGCCTACACCCACAAGGTACGACCACACAACATAACACACCACACATATGCCCTTAATAACACTTCTGATCATAATAGCTGCCTGAAATAAACTCAGCACCGACAATTAGCCTCATATCTGATAGAATTTTGTTTCAAACCTCGATCACGCTAATAATAATGCAAGACACACGAGGACCTCATACGTTGACACCCGAATCACCAAGCCACAAATAATACCACCAGGCACAGACCCTGCAAGCTAAAACTCAAGGAGCACAGAACGAAAATGACTGAATATGAAAAGAGAAACACATAGGGAAACTATCAACAAGCCCGACAGGAACAACTCTCTATCAATGCTAACCTACAAAAAAATATAACAAGGAAAGAATTAAAGCACAATAATAAATCACAAGGATCCCATCCTGGTATAACTTTTATCAAGGTACACAGCCCGGTTCAAACACTTCAAATCACATGAAATCACGAGGGTTTCGCCCTCAACTCTAAATCAGAAATAATATATATATATATATATATATATATATATACATATATATATATATATATATATATATATATATCCCACCAACTATAACTTTTCACTAGATCACTTCCTTCAACAAAATTACAACATGTGGTGGCTCCCACACCGATGGAGCATAAGAATCACAGTTCGTAACCACTATACTCAGGAATCACATCAAGCCTACCGTACTGGACAACAGGAGTTTACTACGAGTCTCATATCTCTCAATAATTAATAGAAACAAATGATAGACACAGGCTACCACTCATAGAATCTCCCAACAGGGGAAAACACGAAAAGAGAGTACAAAGCATGAAACTCACTCATAAACGAAGCAACAAATGAGGGAAATCGTCCCGACCAGCAGAGCTATAATGAAATAAAAATGGTGCTCCTCTGTAACAAATCAAAACATACATATACGATAACATCTGGCACAACGGCCTCCAGCCTACTATACAAAACATATCAACGGGACGGGCCTCCCCTTCTTGGGTTCCCTCTACTCACCTGAATGCCTTGCTGTAGCACATCTGCCTGGAGTCTGGGACAATCTCTCACCCTGTGAATAGTATCTCCACACTCAAAACAACCTCTCTGCTGACGTGGCTGTGGAAAATATGCAATACGAGTACTCTGAGACCCACGAGTACCTGAAACCCCATGTGAAGCCGGTAATGCAAACTGAACTGGCTGACCCATAAAACCTTTACCGTGATGCACCCTGCCTACAAAATAAGGACCAGCAGATCTCTCCGTTCTACGAAGCCTCCTCGCCTCCCTAGACTCTCTCTCCTGATCTTGTCTGTCCTCTCGCTCACGGTCCTACATGCCCTCTAACCAGCGAGCGATCCCTACCACCTGCTGAAACGAAACATATGAATCTAACTCTCGAGTCATGTTGTACCGAATATCATGCCTGAGCCCTTCAATGAATCTACGGACTCGCCCTCTAACTGTAGCGACTAAGGCAGGTGCATGCCTGGCCAAATCACTGAATCTGATGGAATACTCTAATACTGACATAGTTCCCTGGTGCAACTACTCAAACTCCACGCGCCATGCATCCCGAAGGGACTGAACTACAAACTCTCTCAAGAACATCTCTAAAAACTGATCCCATGTAAGTGAAGCTGACTCGGCCGGGCTACACAAATCATATGCCCGCCACCACTGATAAGCTGCTCTCTTAATCTTAAACGTAGTAAAGGCAACCCCACTCATCTGAAAAATATCCAAAGTGCAGAGGATGCTATGGCACTCCTCCAGAAAACCATGTGCACTCTCTGAATCCAAACCACTGAATGTAGGAGGGTTATATCTCTTGAACCTTGCAAATCTAAGCTGCTCTCCCTCGGATGTTGCTGCTCTGGCCATGAGCTGAACTGGAACCACAGGCTGTGTCACCATGACACCTGTAACCTAGCCAACGTGAACTCGCTGCTCTAGAGTATCGGCGGTGGGAGTCTGGGCTCCTCCCCCGGTCGGTGAAGTAATTGGTGCAACCTGAAATAACCCCGCCTGAGCCAATGTACCAAACATGCTCAGGAACTATGATAAGGTCTCCTGAAGTCCGGGGTTAACAACAGGTGCCTTTTGTGCCTGCCCCCCCCCCCAAATTGGAACTGCTGGCGGCTCCTCAACGGCTACTCTAGTAGGTGTCCTAATTGCGGCACGTGCTCCTCGTCTACCTCTGCCTCTGCCCCTAGCGACATCTTTTTTGGGGGTAACATCATCAAGAACCAGGGCTCTTGTCCTCACCATCTGTGAGAGAATGGAATGATAAATTTCAAACTTAAAAATCAATAAACTCGCACGATAGGAATGAAGGAAATGGAATTGTCCTAATAGTTCGGTAGCCTCTCGAAGATAAGTACAGACCTCTCCATACCGATCCGCAAGACTCTAGTAAACTCGCTTAAGACTCGTAGCACCTATGAACCTACCAACGTGTCACGACCCAAATTTCCCTCCGTCGAGTATCGTGATGGCACCTAGTCTTAAGGACTAGGTAGGCCTAATATTCATGGAATAGCAACAATAATAAGTAAAATCTAATATTTTTCTGAAATAAAGAATTATTTATACAATGAGCATATTCCCAAAACCCGGTAGTACAAGTCATAAGCTCTACAGAGTTTACTACAGCTTCTAAATATAACTGTTTGGAAGTAAGTAAAAGAGTATAAGTATAGAATAGGAAGGTGACTCCGAAGCCTGCGAACACGACGACGGGTTTACCTTGAGTCTCCCCAGCAAGAATCCGCACAGCTACTAACGATCAATACTTGGATCTGCACAAAAAAAATGTACAAAAGTGTAGAATGAGCACACCACAGCGGTGCCCAGTAGGTATCAAGACTAACCTCAGTGAAGTAGTGACGAGGACTAGTCAAGACACCCACTGGTCTAATAAACTGAACAAGCATAGGTACCGGAGATAACGGAAAATATAACCTCTATCTATTATCTACATAATATGACTAACAACAGAACGACTATAATAAGGATGGAAGACAATAAACAGTAACGGATCACCAAAATAATACGCCGAAGGACGGAGGGGACCACAGCCAAAGTCCGAAAATCAAAACACAATAAGGCAAGTAGTAACTCAGCACTGCATTAGTCCCCACATCAGGCCTTAGCCACAAATCCCAATAAAATGGTCAAAATCTTCGAGTGTAAATTTTCACCTGCAAGTTTTTATATCGAAAGCTTTAAGGTAATATCCTTTTTAATGGAAAATTCTTTTAAAATATACTTTCCCAAGAGATGTCTCTCAAACATAGTTTTCTTTAAGATAAATACTTTTCAATATTCTTTCCAAAGAAAATGTCCTTCAAACATAGTTTTCTTCAACATAAACGCCTTTCAAATATACTTTTCCAAAGAAATATTCTTCAAACATAGTTTTAATCAAGATAAATTTTTTTCAAATACACTTTCCCAAAGGAATGTCCTTCAACATAGTTTTATTCAAGATAAATGCTTTTCAATTGGGCTTCCAAATAATTGTCTTTCAAACATAGTTTCATTAGTAAAATCTACTAGGATCTCGTCCCATAGTTTCGAATTTATCACACAATACAGAGGATCTCCCGGAATATGTCCGTAGTCCCAAACAATATACAGTGCTGGGGGATTTCCCAAAATACGTCTGTAGTTCCCAAGTAAATATGCAGTACAGGGGGATCTCCCGGAATACGTCCGTAGTCCCAATTTAAATATGCAGTACAGGGAGGATCTCCCCGAATACGTCCGTAGTCCCAATTTAAATATGCAGGACAGGGGGATCTCCCGGAATACGTCCGGAGTCCCAATTTAAATATGCAATACATGGGAATCTCCAGGAATACGTCTGTAGTCCCAATTTATATATGCAGTACATGGGGATCTCCCAGAATACATACGAAGTCCCAATTTAAATATGAAGTACAGGGGGATCTCCCGGAATACGACCGTAGTCCCAGTTCAAATATGAAGTACAGGAGGATCCCCCGGAATACGTCTGTAGTCCCAAATTAAATATGCAGTACAGGGGGATTTCTCAGAATACGTCTGTAGTCCCAATTTATATACGCAGTGCAACAAACAAAGACAACAATTATAGCACGATAGAAAACTCATACATCACCACATCAAATAAAAAGCAACCATGAAAATAATACAAGGTACGGCAAATAAATCAACACAAGAACTTCAATTCACAAAGAAACAGTAGAACATTGTTCACAAGGAATAATCACGGTAAAGAATGCTAAGTGTAAAGAGAACAACTTGACCAGGGAAAAATAAGACAAGAAAACAAATCCACAAAATTCAAGTCAACAATAAGAAGCCAACACAACTCAAATAATTCCAAGTAAGGACAAGTCGACTAAAATATAAGTTATCTAAACTCCTTATGAGGTTAAGCAATTATGAGAGATTTTAAACAATTCAATTAATTATAGG
This sequence comes from Nicotiana knightiana, assembly GCA_005239525.1. Taxonomy (NCBI): domain Eukaryota; kingdom Viridiplantae; phylum Streptophyta; class Magnoliopsida; order Solanales; family Solanaceae; genus Nicotiana; species Nicotiana knightiana. The sequence goes on along the minus strand of MDKJ01088279.1, from coordinate 11,627 downwards.
CAGTTTATGAAAATATAACATGATGATATAAGAGGTAAAACCTTTGATTAAGTCGAAATCATGGTCAAGTAGGGGGTAAGGGTATATCCTAAATCAATTATCTCATTTTAGTGTCGGAGAAAAATCCCCGAGTATAACAACGTCAGATCGCGTCATTTTAGTATTTTGAGCATATCTTGAGTTCTAGAGCTCCGATTGAGGTGATTTTCCCGGCATTCTTCTCGTCTTTTCATGGGGGTCAGTATCTAATTGTAGACACTAGCACCAGCTCTCTTCTCCGACACTAAAACGAGCATAACTTACTCACACGATGTCCAAATTCGATGATTCTTTTGGCTATAGCTCCATAATTACGATACGGATCTAATGATTCAATAAAAACAGAAATTGGAGCTCATTTTCTTAATATGGTACCATTTATTCTTGAAGAAACGATGCCGAAATATCAAAAACGAGCACACAGCCCAGACCTATCTAAAACTCACCCGAGCCCCTCGGGACCCCGTCCGAACATACCGATAAGTTCAATAACCTAAAATGGACTCGCTCGAGGTCTCGAATCACATTTAAAAAATTCCGAAATGACGAATCACGCCATAAATCAAACTTATGAACTTTCAAATCTTCAATTTTCCAAACTCGTGCCAAAACCTATCAATTCAACCCGGAATGACGCCAAATTTTGCAGACAAGTCCCAATTGCAATCACGGAGCTTCTCCAACCCTCAGAATCACAGTTCTCCCCCGATATCCCAAAAAGTCAATTGTGGCCAAACTACTACATTTTCCAAACTTCAAATTTTCCAACTTTCGACGAATTGCCTCAAAATACTCTCCAGACCTCCGAATCCAAATCTGGACGAATGCCTAAGCTCAAAATCACCATAGGAAGCTGTTGACATTATCCAAAGCTTATTCCGGATCCTTTTACATAAAAAGTCAAATTTCGGTCAATTTCACCGCTTAAGCTTCCAAAACAAAAATCCTTTTTCCAAATCAACTCTGAATCATCCGGTAACTGAATCCAACCATGCATGCAGGTAGATATACACAATGTGAAGTTGTTCAAGACCTTATTCCATCGAACGGAGCTTAAATTATCAAAACGACTGGTTGGGTCGTTACAAGGCCCTTGTTATAGGGCAGATGCTGCCCAAATTTATATAAACGAGCTGCTAGTTTAAGTTGCGGACATAGACTTTACTCAGTAGTGATTTTGAATTTTCTTATGCTATGGTCAATTGAGTTGAGTTTTTTGAAGAACTGCTTGGAAGGTATTTATAACGACCCGACAGATTATTTTGAGCATTTGCACTTTGCGCGGTAGTTTACGGGCATGAGTAGCTCCATATGGTGTATTATGACTTATGTGAATCGCTATTTTTGGTTTTCAGGTTATTCAGAATTGATTTGGAAGAATAAATTTCATGATTTAAGCTTTAAGTTGGAAGAGTTGACCAAATTTGACTTTTTGGTATTTGACCTCTGATTGGAGTTTTGATGGTTTCGTTAACTCCGTTGGGTGATTTTAGACATAGGAGCGTGTCCGGGTTATGATTTGGAGGTCCGTAGTTGTATTCAACCTAAAATGGCAAAAGTTGGATTTTAGAAAAGTTTGACCGGGGGTGGACTTTTTGATATCGGATTCGGATTGTGGTTACGAGAATCTTAATAGCTTCATTATTTCATTTGGGACTTGTGTGAAAAATTTAGAATCATTCCAGGTTGGTTTGATATGTTTCGGCACGAGTTTTTGGATGTCGAAACTTCAAAAGTACATTAAGTTTGATTTGAGGTGTGTTTCATCGTTTTGATGTTGTTATGCATGATTTGAAGCCTGTGAATAAGACCTTGTTATGTTATAGAACTTGTTGGCATGTTCGTACAGCGTCCCGAGGGGCTCGAGTGAGTTTCAGATAGATTTGGGTTGTGTTGCGCTCATTTTTATTATATTTCGAGATCGTTTCTCCAAGCATAAATGGCACCACATTGAACAAATGAGGTTCGATTTCTGTTTTGATTGAAGCATTAGACTCGTATCATAATTACAGATTGTAGCAAAATAAATCATCAAATTTGGACATCGTATGAGGATTTTATGGTCATTTTACTAAGAATTGGATTGCTAGATTTTTTTCAGATTAATTATGCAAATGCCACTGACTTCGTATTTAAAAATCCGTACTATTTCCAAATATTGAAACCAACATATCTCCTTCATTATAAGGTCAAATGGAGTGATTTAAAATCCTAACTTGACTGAAATTTTACAATAAATCCATTGGAGACATCAAAAGTAAGTTTCGGGATCGTTTAGCATGCAAACTCAGGCAGAACAGTTGGGCAAAAATACTTAATATCAAAGATTTGTTCATTTGGCCATATTTTGAGTTGGGGAGCTCGGATTTGGACAATTTTTGGAGGAAATTTTCATCATATGCTTTGGGGTAAGTGTTCTATACTCGATTTTGGTTATATTTTTTATGATCCGTCTTCATTTTTCGCATTTGATTGATGATTTCAAAGTGAAATGTGGGGGATTTTGTCTAAAATTTTATAAAGTAACTTTTTGTGTTTTGAACATTGATTCGGATTTAGATTTGAGTAAAACTAGTCTTGTTGGACTCCTAATTGAATGAGTTGTCAGATTTTGTGAGCATTGTCAGGTTCCGAGGCACGGACCCGACTTTGACTTTTTGGTCAATTTTAGGATTTTGTTTAAAGATTTGACCTTTATCAATTGAGTTTGTTTCATTTGGCATTATTTGATGCATTTGAGTTGATTTTGGCTAGTTTCGAGCCGTTCAGAAGTCAGAACGCACGGGATGGAAGTTTTGGAGCATCGCTTGGCTTGCTCGGTATTGGAATTGGCTCGTTCGAAGTAAGTAACACTTCTAAACTTGGTGTTGAGGGTATGAAACCCTGAATTACATGTTATGTGACTGGTGTTGAGGTGACACACATACTAGGTGATGGGCGTGTGGGCGTGCACCATGTAAATTATAATTCCATTATTTCTGTGGTACTGTGTAGTTACCTGGTCTTACCTGTAACCATGAAACTTCTACGTTCTTGAGCTATTGAGTTGTGATCCATGTTAGAAACCATGTCTAGGCTACATACTTATCCTATTGGGACCCATAGAGGTCATTTCTGCTGTTGAATTATCTTCTTTCATTGCATTACATACTCGGTCATGTGCGTTCATATACATATTATATCTCAGTTTCAGTACCATTTATTGACACATAATATCATCATTTTGGGCTAGTTTCATGGCATTGTGAGCCCAAGAGACTGGAGGGATTAATGACTGAGTGAGGTCAAGGGCATGGGTGTGAGTGATTATGGGATCGGGTTGCACGCCGCAGCATGTTATATTGATTATATTATGGGATCGGGCTGCACGCCGCAGCAGGTTATACTGATTTGTGCCATGATTGGCTTGATATAGCGCTTGGGCTGAATGAGCCCCTCCGGAGTCTGCACACACCCCTAGTGATCGCGGTTGATTATATTGAGGGATGGATCTTCCCTGGACATAGATCGTCCGAAGCATTTACATACCTGGGGATGGATCTTCCCCACGTGCTGGATTTGGCCCTACTCAGTACTGAGTGACTGGTGGTCAATTGATGTATATATTCCTGGATGGATCTTCCCTGGGCCAGATTGGCCATATACAGTACTGAGTGGTTGAGCATGATGAGTGGAAAGTGTGAGACAATGAGATTGAGTACTCCGAGAGTGTGAGTACATGAGTTCATCGTTGAAGTTCATGGAATTGACCTGCACATATGACATACATGCATAGAGATGCATTTATTCCCCATGTTGTACGGTATCACATCATTCATGACTTCTCATACATATTGACATATTAGCATAGTGATATATGTTACACTGGCTACCTAGAAAGAAAAATGGAACATCTTATTTATTGTTGAAAGGTTTTTTGTGAAAATTACTATTTTCAAATTTACTCATATTTTTGACGATTTTGTAAAGGATTTGGGTTTTCACTAATATACTTGAAAAGCGGATCTATTTTTCGGGAAACTATGGATCGGCTGAGCATTTCATCTTTGAACTACTCCTTTTATTACTTTCATTATGTTGGACTTCGACCTTGGTTCCGGCCCGTCACTACTTTCAACATAAGGTTACGTTTGTTACTTATTGAGTACATGGGGTCGGTTGTACTCAAACTACACTTCCGCACCTTGCGTACAGACGTTGGATACTGATGTTGTTGTGATCGGGGGGAGCTAGAATTGAAGACGTACCTGCGTTCCAGTTGTAGCTGCCTCTTGTTCATAGTAGCCTTAGATTATAAGAATCTATTTATATACATTTCGAATAGATGATGTATTTGTTTCATACCAGCTTTATAAATTCTAATCTTAGAAGCTCATGATTTGTACTACCAGTCCTTGGGAAATGTATATGATTTGGATATTTTTTTTCACTTAATTGTCTTATTAAATTTCATTGGAATTGTTTAGTTGTTAATTGGCTTACCTAACAGGTTGGGTTAGGTGGTATCACGATTAGTTGAATTTTGGGTCGTGACAAGTTGGTATCAGAGCTCTAGGTTTATAGGTTTTACAAGTCATGAGCAAGTGTCTAGTAAATTCTTGTGCTCGGTATGATGACGTCAATACCTATCTTCGAGAGGCTACAGGGCATTTACGATATACTTCCCATATTTCTTTCCTTATCGTGCGACATTGATTCAGCTGGAAGCGAAACTGTCACGCCCCAACCTCGGGGAGCGTGACCGCCACTCAACCGAGTGAACCCGATCGAGCAAGCCTATTAGACCTTCCCTATCCATCTCATTCATGATTTAAAAAGGGAACATGTTACCATTAGTTAAACAGGGGAATGAACAGATGTGTGTGTGTGTGTGTGTGTGTGTATATATATATATATATATATAAAGGTTGCTAGTTAAATTTTCTTTATATCCATTATCCCATAGTTAAATTTCCAAAAGTACATACAGCTTACAATTTTTTGGGAAAGAGTTTCAAAATACATCATGATCCAGTGACCCAGCCAAAACCCGTACATAACCCACATAAACTTCTACGGAGCCTCTAAAGATACGAAAGATAGACATGACCATGTCGGTGACAAGGTCCCGGCAATACCTCAAAACGTTGTAAATTATGTCAAAAGAAGAACTACATGGCCCTTGGAAGAAATGGGGGCTCACCAAGACAGCTGCAATGGGGATGCACCACTATCTCCGATCGGCACTGTCTGCTAAGGAACCACCTACATCTATTCAAAGATGTAGCGCCCCTGACAAAAGAGACGTTAGTACTGTCGAATAGTACTAGCATGTATAACTAGTCACCTTCTCCTTAGAAAGGTCAATAATACAGGAAGAAGTAATCCAGATACCAACGAGAAACATAGGCATCACCACAACATCAAATAAAGCAACACATAAGCTTTCAAGTGTTATTTCTATAACTTTAGTTTGACCATTATTAGGACTAACACCTCACTATTCATAATACCACCGTACTCTTATACGGAGTCCGATCACGACCCGATCAGCTAGGTCATCTCCGTTGGAGACATTTTTTCCATAATATCAATTCCTGTTTCAATTCCGGTTCAATTCACAGCACAATACCACCATGTGTGCGGCATGGTGTCCGATCACGGCCTGATCGGCTAGGCTGTCTTACTCAAGACATTTTCCCTTTTTCATCGATCATCTTATCCCTTATTTCGAACACACATATTTCAAATCCTTAAGTTCTAGTGGCCACAATTGTTAATTCACGCCTGGCACTTGGCCTCATTTCATAATTCAAGTGCTTTCCACATGTTTCACGTTATTATAAATTTCATTAACAAGCCTTTCAATTCAAGATATCGAGTACACATGCGAGAAAACATGAATCGTGAACATATAGAGGTTGTCACATACTTTGGCAATTTAACACATATTCCATAACTTCAACATATCACCAAGTAACAACATAGCTTAACGGGGAGCGTTTGAATATATATTACACATAAAATTTTTACACACAAGCACGTTTGAAAATGTCATCCCCTACATCGATCAGGATTGAAACTTATACCAATTGTAGGGGCACCATAGGGGTTCGATTTCTAAGAAGAGGGGGTTTTATCCATACATACCTCAATTGAGCTTCTTTGACTCTACAATTATCCGGAACTCTTAGCAACCTCAATCTATTTTATCAATATAACAAATTGAACCAAAAATTAGGAAGACATTCATAGTTTTAGCTCACTTGAGCATTTTATCAAATACTAAGTATGTATTAATGTTTTAAGGTTCTTTTCATGGGAGGTTTCATCTTCCATAACCCATTTATCACCATTCTTAGCTTACATTCTCCCTACACTCTTTTATCTTAAATGCATACAATGTAATCACCCCCATCCCCATCAATTATCACATAAGTATCCCATTATAGCTATGTTTGGAATCAAGAGCTGGGGTGATGAAGTCTTACCTCTTAGGATGAAGAATTTTGTGACTTACTTGAATATCTTCAAAGCTTTAAGTGATAATTGACCATCAATTTGATGAAGATTAGGCCATCCCTCTTGAATTATCTCTCTAACTAAAGAAAATATCATAAAATAGGCTCAAGCTGGTCTTAAAGGGGTGTTTTATTGGAATAGGGTCGGGTTTAAAATAAGAAAAATGGGTGCCCCGACACAGGTCTGCGGTCTCATATGCGACCGCATAACGGTTATGCGATCCGCAAAGTGACCGTAAAAGAAGCTCCCAGAACTTGAATATTTCTGCCCAGGTCTGCGACCAGTATGCGGTCTGCATAATTGTTCTGCGATCGTATAATGCACCGCAGAAACCCCTTCGCAAAAACCCAGGCAAAATTATGCATCCAATATGCGGCCCGCATAATGATTATGCGGTCACATAATTGACTGAAAAGCTGACCTCAAAATAGGCCAAACTTTCGGCCTCACTCTGCGGCTAAAATGCGGTCCGCAGAGTGATTATGCGGCCGCATAATAGACCGCAGAAACACACACATCTGCCAAACATTTTCCTTTAGCCCAAAAGCGTATGTTTAATCCAAAATGTCCAAATCGTGGCGAGCAATCTCGACCGCGAATAATTTGTACTATTATAACACATAAATATAATCTCGGCACCACGAAGTTTCGGGTTTCTAGGTAAAAATATTACAGGGACTTACAGTAACTCTTTGAATTTCTTCCACACATTCGTATACGCATGTTAGCGCATCGACGGCTTGTAGTCGATGGATGAGGTGCGATATCGGATTTCGATATACTGATGATGGGCCAGTCTTGAGGACTTGAGGCCGAGTTTTGATTGTAGCTTGATCACGGGGATTTCGGTTGTGTGAGCAAGTGTTTTTGGACTTATAGGTCTGGTAGTGTCTCTATGTGTGGAATTTGTGGCTCGATGGGTGGCTCGATGGCTACATGATGAGTATGATGTGATTGCGAGATGTGTTCAAATGGTTTGAATGTAACCAGAAGAGTTTGCTTGAGATATAGAAAGGACTATTGGGTGCTTGATTTCTGTGTTGATGTGACGTATAGTCTCGAGTTATGAGTGTATTGGAAGATTTTTCATGATTGTCTAATTGAGGAACGAAGTAGATTTTCAAGTCTTGTTGATGGGTTCAAACTCAGGAAGATTAAGTGATTGTGTAGTATTTGTGGTTGTGAAAGGGTATAAAGAGATGTTAGTTTGAGGCTAAGTAGGTGGTTATAACCTGCGAGGTAATCTACGGATGTGTAAATTTTATGATGTTGTGTGGAGGATTTCTTATCTACCAGCGAATTATATGTATTGCAATTTGAGTTTGGACCGTGGTTGTGGACTGTGAAGGTATTTGTAACGATCCGACAGATCGTTTTAAGCATTTCCACTTTGCTCGGTAGTTTACGGGCATGAGTATCTCCGTATGATATATTATGACTTATGTGAATTTTCGGTTTTGATTTTCAGGTTATTCGAAATTGATTTGGAAGAGTAAATTTCATGGTTTAAGCTTTAAGTTGGAAAAGTTGACCAAATTTGACTTTTTGGTATTTTACCTCGGATGAGAGTTTTGATGGTTCCGTTAGCTCCGTTGGGTGATTTAGGGCTTAGGAGCATGTCCGGATTATGATTTGGTCCGTACTTGTATTCGGCCTGAAATGGCAAAAGTTGGATTTTTGGAAAGTTTGACCGGTAGTGGACTTTTTGATATCCGATTTGGATTGTGGTTTCGGGAATTAAAATAGCTTTTTTATGTCATTTGGGACTTGTGTGCAATATTTGGGCTCATTCCAGGCGGGTTTGATATGTTTCGGCACGAGTTTCCGGAAGTCGAAAGTTCGAAAGTTCATCAAGTTTGATTTGAGTTGCGTTTCATCATTTCGATGTTGGTATGCGTGATTTGAAGCCTCGAGTAAGATCGTATTATGTTATGGGACTTGTTGGTATGTTCGTACAGGGTTCCGAGGGGCTCGGCCGAGTTTCGAACAAGTTTGGGTTGTGTTGCGCTCGTTTTTCTTATGTTTCGACGTTGTTTCTTGAAACAAAAATGGTACCACATTGACCAAATGAGCTCCTATTTCTATTTTAATTAAATAATTTGATTTGTATCGTAATTATGGATCCATAGCAAAAGGAATCATCAAATTTAGACATCGTATGAGGATTTTATGGTCATTTTACTAAAAATTGGGTTGCTAGATTTTTCAGATTAATTACGAAATTGTCAATGACTTCGTTTTTAAAAATCTGCACTATTTTCAAATATTGAAACCAACATATCTCCTTTATTATAAGGTCAAATGGAGTGACTCAAAAGCCTAACTTGACTGAAATTTCACAAGGAATCAATTGGAGACATCAAATGTAAGTTTCGGGATAGTTTGGCATGCAAAATGAGGCAGAACAGCTGGACAAATATAGTTAATATCGAAGGTTTGTTCATTTTGTCATATATTGAGCTGGGGAGCTCGTATTTGGACAATTTTTGGAGGCGATTTTAACCATATGGATTGAGGTACATGTTCTATACTCGATTTTGGTTATATTTCATGAATCAGTCTTCTTTTTTTGCATTTCGTTGATGATTTCAAAGTGAAATTTGGGGGGTTTTGTCTAAACTTTCATAAAGTGAATTTTTGAGTTTTGAACATCGATTTGGAGTCATATTTGAGTGAAATTAGTATGGTTGGACTCGTAATTGAATGGGTGCTCGTATTTTGTGAGTTTTGTTGGGTTCGAGGCAAGGGCCCGGGTTTTACATTTTGGTCGATTTTGATTAAAGATTTGACCTTGATCGATTGGGTTTGTTTCCTTTGGCATTATTTGATGTATATGAGTTGGTTTTTGGCTAGTTTCAAGCCGTTTGAAAGTTGGAACGCACGGGATGGCATTTTTGGAGCATCACTTGGCTTGCTCGGTATTGTAATTGGCTCGTTCGAAGTAAGTAACACTTTTAAACTTGGTGTTGAGGGTATGAAACCCTCAATTACGTGTTATGTGAAGTGTTGAGGTGATGCATATACTAGGTGACAGGCGTGTGGGCGTGCACCGTGTAAATTGTAATTCTGTTATTTCTGTGGTACTGTGTAGTTACCTGGTCTTATCTGTAACCATGAAACTTCTACGTTCTTGAGCTGTTGAGTTGTGATCCATGTTAGAAACCATGTCTAGGCTACATGCATATCCTATTGGGACCCATAGAGGTCATTTCTGTTGTTGAATTATCTGCTTTCATTGCATTACATACTCAGTCATACGCATTCATATGCATATTATATCTTAGTCTCTGTACCATTTATTGACACATGTTGTACGGTATCATGTCATTCATGACTTATCACACATATTGACATATGAGCATATTGATATGTTACACTGGATACCTAGAAAGAAAAATGGAACATCTTATTTATTGTTGAAAGAATTTTGGGAAAATTTACAGTTTTCAAATTTACTCATATTTTCAATGATTTCCGTAAAGGATTTGGGTTTTCACTTATATACTTGAAAAGCGGATCTATTTTTCGAGAAACTATGGATAGGCTGAGCATTTCATCTCTGAACTACATCTTTTATTACTTTCATTATGTTGTTATGATCTGTTGATGGCTATTGGTGTTGGACTCCGACCTTGGTTTCAGCTCGTCACTACTTTCAACCAAAGGTTAGGTTTGTTACTTATTTAGTACATGGGGTCGGTTGTACTCATACTACACTTCTGCATCGTGCGTGCAGACGTTACATGGGGTCCGTTGTAGATGTCTCTTGTTCATGGTAGCCTTACATTATAAGAATCTGTTTATATACATTTCGAACAGATGATGTATTTGTTTCATACCAGCTTTGTAAATTCTAATCTTAGAAGCTCATGATTTGTACTACCAATTCTTGGAAAATGTATAGGATTTAGATATTTTCTTTCACTTAATTATCTTATTAAATTCATTAGAATTGGATGGTTGTTAATTGGCTTACCTAGCGGGTTGGGTTAGGTGTCATCACGACTAGTTGAACTTTGGGTCGTGACAGTATTACAGACTCCACGGAGTTAAGGTATGTTAGGGCTAACCATTCTTTCTTTTTGGCCTGATATACAAACGAAACGACCAAACGCGCAAGTTTCATAAATGAATCTATTCATAGAAGTACTAGGGGTGCCTATGTTTTTTATTCCCCATGTGTCCTATTATTATATCATCTGTTCATGTGTCTCAGAAAATAAGTAAGTTGATAATGTTTATCCGAAGGCATATTGACCTTATGACATTCCGGTGGATCTTATTGACTTACTTCATTATACATTGCATCCATTTATACATATACATTGACTCATGACCAGATGGAATTATATACGCGTATATTATATGTATATGGGGTATGGAAGAGGTTACGGCATTATATACGCACCCCACCTCATCAACTGGTATACATTGATGATTTTGCCTTCATAAGCCAAGATGATATGATGGGATGCCCTCAGAGGCTTGATTATTTTATGTACGCATATACCTATGCATGATATGTCATTTATACACATATGCATGATGTTGCGAGGCTAGAATGCATAGTTTAACATGAAATATACCTCACATTTGAGGTGCGTTAATGATAAAAATAGACTTTTTATGTGCTTAATGGAGTTTATTTCATGTGTAGGTGAATTGGATATGGAAACGGAGCTAAAAGGAAGAAAATACGTCGAAAATACGCTTAAGGGTCAAAGAGGAAACACCCGGGCGATAGCCGGGCGCCAGAGCCAAAAAGCCTGACCCTACCTGGCGTTAGCCAGGCTTTAGGGCTAAAACGCCAGCCCTACCCTGGCGTTAGCCAAGCGTTAAGGTTGAAACGCCAGCCCTACCCTGGCGTTATCCAGGCGCCAGGGTCCAAACGCCCGGGGTCCCAGGTTCATCCAATTCCGAGTTTTGACGAGTTTAAGTGTTTCCCGGTTAAAATAGAAGTTTCCCACACGTTTAGGGTTCGCCCTAAACATATAAATAGACTTCTAAAACACAACTTAAAGGGTTTTGGAAGGCATTCGAAGGATTCAAGGAGAGAAAACCATTGAAGTGCCAAAACATTGATTTCT